>VYXD01009137.1:417280-479468 GCA_013397195.1 Hylia prasina | reverse complement strand
TTTTTTTTTTTTTTTTTTTTTTGATGGGTGGGTAGTTATTGCTGTATTCATTTTGCTTACTGTAGGTAATTTAAGGCTTGCCTTGAGTACTTGAGGCTTGTCTGCCTAGTACATAATGTCTGAACTGAAGTTCCCTTGGGACCAGGGGGAGGTTGCTGTAGCAGATTTTAGGCAAGGATTGGGAAGTATGTGTGTTAATCTCCTAGGATGAGGGCAGAAGCTTTCCTTACCGTGGCTAGTCCTAGTCTCATTTACTGAACAGCATCTTTTGGGGAGTTTGGAACATTACAGTCTGTCTGACTCCTTGCTGGGGTGCGCTGGGAGAGCTTGGATGTGTCCATTGTCCTCTCCCCAGCCGTAAGTGTGACTGGTTTTCCTCCCTGAGAAATATATAAGGGCACAGGATATGGTATGTAACTGAAGCTTAGTGAAACTGGAGCTGATGAGATTTTAAACCTCGAAAGCCTAGCTTTTTTTCCAAAATTTGAGAGAGGAAAGCTGAGGGGGTTTTGTTTTGTTCAGGCACTGGTTTACATGTGTGCTAATGCAATTCTTCCCTGCTTTACTGAAGTAATGACAACTTGCTTTGGGACTTGATAGTATTTTTATCATAAGTAACTTTGGTAGCTAGTACCCTTTGGATAACCTTTTTTTCAGTTGTTTTCAGTTCCGTGCTCTCTAATGGGTCAATGGACACAAAGCCCTCAACTTGGTGCTCTGTCTTCAGACAGACTACATGCTTGGCTTCTTGCCTGTGATGCAGTCCAGACCCCTAAAGATCAGGCAGTATTTTGCTTTCAGTACAAGTTACTGAAGTTCAAGTAGTCTGGAAATTGTATGTGGGTAACCCAGTTGTTTACATCAGTTTGGACTGGAACAGTGCTGCCCAGATTTCTTAACTTTTTGTTTAGTTGGGTTTTTTCCTTTGTTATGCAGTGAATGGCTGGGGAAACGTCCAAGTGGCTCTGATGTCCATCAGTGCAAGTGCAAGAGAACTTATTTCAGTAACATCAAGTGTTAGAACTGGTGATCTATTTAGGGACTTCATCATTATTAAGTGGTGTACCAATGGTTGTTGGTGTGAAGACAGTCAAAGTACTTTGTTCAAAGGCTGTCAGCAATCCAGACTGTCAGGGTGACAAACAGAAAAAATATTTATGTTGTCAAAAAAGAAAACTATCAGAAAAATTACTTAGGTTGTGTAACTGGAATGAGAAGTAGTTCTTTGGTGAATATTCAGCTTCTGACATGCTAGTCTTGATCAAATTTAACAGTCCCCTTCCCTTACTCCTCCTCCCTGCCGCCCCCAAAAACACTAAGAGAATGCTGACTTCTTACACACAGACTGGATAATTTATAAGATATTTCTATTCTGTATTCCATCAGTGCTGAAATCTCAACATCAGTAAGAACATGTAACTCTGAGTGTGGCATGGAATTTGAATTGGATCAGGTGCTTATTTGACTTGGAAATGGTTTCCTCTCTGTTTCTGTGCATCGTGTTTCAATTTTAGAAATTACTTGGTTCCAGTATTTCAGCAAAAATTAAATGGAAAAGTCTAACAGATAGGATGCAGGAATTAGTAGGATTTTGCTGTTGTGGATCAGCACAGTTAGTTTAAAACTAGAAATAGGCTGGATTTCTAAGTTTTTTAACTTTTCTAAGAGGAATATTCTCTTTTTATTTATTTTTAGTTTTTAAAACTTTGTATAAGCATCCTCTGCTTCTGTGAATTTTTCCACATGGAAAGTGATTATTTCACCAGGTTCCTCAAAATCATGGTACTTATAAAGATTTTTTTCCTTTTGTAATTTTTTTAAACTACCTTCAGACTTGCCCCTAGGCATCTTTGCTGGTTTAAGCACCCTCTAGCTAATTCAAGGATTCTTGCATAATTTAACTTCTTGCCTGGTACTTAGTCAACCAAAATGTTATTTCACTGACAGGCATATTATGCAATAATTAACCCATTAATATGGTTCAAAAATGCTGTCCTCTTCCCCTCCTTAGTTGTGCCCTCCTTAAGGATTCTTCATCTCAATAAGTAAAGTTTAGGGGATCTTGCAGACAGAACCAAATGTTCTGTGTTTTAATGGATTAAATACTTTGTGGAGGTGACCTATTAAGTATCTCTTGTGACTTATAAACTGCTTTTCATTTGAGAATGCATTTAATCCACAGGGAATGTAAACTTGGAAATCATGAACTCAGGGTTTTGCCTGAGACTTTGAGTGACACTGTATGTGTCTGACAATACTGGAATTTGGAAAATGACTGATACTGACACAGAAAGCTTATGTAGATGGAGAAAGCTACAAGGAGAAACTTACCAACATAAACTAAGATGGGAAGATAAATTTGCATAGAGACCACCTAGATTAAATTCCACATAAGCATATGGATTAAAAATAGTCCCTGGTGAAGCTCTTGTCTAAACAGGCTGGTTTGGCCTTGTTTTGGGGAAGTAAGCCCTTCCTAATGTTTTGAGAAGAATGGGAGAAGTTCACACCTTTACCAGAGGCAATACTCAGTCCCCAGCAGCTTTCACTGGGTATACTGGGTACTTAACTTGAAAATCTGCAAATCATGTTAACACCAACCTTGTGGGTCATGATTGTTCAAGTCTTTATTAAGACTGAATAAGAAGACAAACTGGGGAACGAAGGGTTGTGGGCAGGAGGAAAAGCACCATTTTATTGGGTCATTTATCCTTGAAATGAATTAAAGTTCAGTGTTTTGCTACAGGTTGTGTTGTAATCTCAAGATTTTTTCAGAAAGGCTGGATGTATGTATGTGTGGAGGTATTTCTTCCCCTCACTGATGGGTTGTTGATAAAAAACTGGGGTCATACTGGTAATGGAGTTACATGCACTGATGTAACCTGTGCTGCTTTCACAATAGAAATGATGAACTTGATGTCTATCTCTAAGTTAGGTTTTAGGAAAAGAAACGAAACCTTGAGGGTAATACTAAATCCAGGCTTGAGTTTCTCCTGTAGTCTTCTGTGACTTAGAGATGGGGTGCAATTCCTCTGAAGTACGTTGTAATTATGGTGTTCAGTGGTGCTGCATTAATGACTGGAGGAGGAAGTGGCAAAATATTTAGGATATCAGGTTTCTTACAATAGTGTGGACTGTTCATGCTATAGGTTGCTTTACTCATGGCCCTCTTCCAGAATGTGTCTTTGACAAAACTTTTCCTACTCCTGTCAGCTTTGCTTCTGCCTAGCAGATTCAGCAAGCTGCCAGCCAACTACTTGTTTGCTGTGAAGCTGATGTGTGCTGCTGTACATGCAGGCTTCTGAAGCTTGTGGATGCAGAGTGCAGCTTGGAAAAAAAAAAAAAACAAAAAAAAGAAAATTGGAATTTTAGACTGCTTTGGAAAATGGTTATGAAGCTTTGGCCCTTTCCTGAGGCTTTAGCAATTAGTTTTGCAACGAGTTTTCTAGAGCTAGAGGAAAAATTTGCTATGACAGCTGAAACACCGCTGTCCATGCTCGTTCTAATCAGGGGAGTACTGGCAGAGGCTTTTTCTGACCAGTTAAATCCTGGGACACAGTGCAGTATTTTCAGTCAGCTATTTACGAACAAGACATGTTTCTGGTCATGGGATTAAAATAATTTGCTTGTAAGTCTTTTTTTGGATGTGTAAATATGTAGGGGTCAGACTTCAAAACTCATGATTTATTATTTCAGACCATGTTTGGGGAAGAAGGCTTTTTTGGAAGTACCATTTATATTTGCTGTGGAGAACCCTANCCTGCAGAAGTAAAATATCCCAGACAGTGTGGGGAAAAGAAAACTTCTAAATTTGCAGTAGTTGTCCATGTCACATGTTTCACTTAATATTTACTTGCCTTCCTCAAGACTTCTGTAGAGTTTCTAGAGATAATTCACTGGAAAGCTGGTCTGTTTAAATACTTTCTGCATTCCTTACTATGAAATAACTGTCTTCAGACACATGAAGAGCTGCTGCAGTGAAAATCTTTCTCAATACAACGGGGATTGGATCAGCTGAGATAGATGCTAAGATAAAGCAGGCAGACAGGTTGGAGACAAGCTGGTGTACCTGAGATATCTAAATGTTATGGTATAGTTCTGCTTTCTAGCTTTGACTAGAAATTTTCTCAGGCAGCTGCAAAACCCTTTTGTACTGCTGTACATTCCACATGAAGATTTGATCTTGGAAAATGGACCATTCCAAAATGTGGAAAAAAAATGCTTTCTCGCAAAACTCTGAGCTGTGTGTCTTACCAGAAAAGTTTCTGCCGGCTCTAGTCCTTGATTCATGACTTCAGTGGAGGAATAAGTTGCAAGAGGGGAAAGGACCGAAGCCAATGTATGAGCTCAAACTCACTTCAAGGCTAGTCTTTCCTTCTGCTGCTTTTCAAGGTCTGGGACTGGGTTTCATGCATTCTTTAGTGGTAATTAGTCATTTCTATTGTTCAGCTCCTCCAAAACATGAATTTCCTTTCCATCATTCTTTTTTCCTGTTCAAAGAGAAGCGAGAGTCTACTGGCAAGGAGCATTTCCTTTTTTCATTTTACCAAGTTAGAATGCTTTCAGAGTCTCATACCATCTTAATGAATACCACTGATTTGAAAATGCTGTTGTGTATGGGAGTGTGCTGGAGTGGTGGGGCTCAGACCTTGGGTCTAGTTTCACGGAGGAGTTTCTGGAAGGTTCCCCCCCGCCTCCCAGTTGCCAGAGGACAGTACCAGTCTCAATAAGGATTGCTTCTCTCTTGCCTTCAAATGCAGATTTTAAAAGGATGCAAGAGTCTGTAAGATGTGACTTGGACAGTTTCACTTTCAAGTCATCAGAGTATTTTTTGGTGTCTTTGCTCTTCTCAGCATCCTAAGAGCTACCTGGGATGCTTTAAAAAAGGTTGAAGTAGCAGAGTGACATGCTGCAGTTAAATGTAAATTATGGGAGTTGACTCAATCCACTGCAGTTAAATTACAGTTCAAAGGGTAGGGTGGTAAACAGAAGATTATTGTGGGCAAAATGCTTGTGTATTTGTTTTCAACAGTGATAATTTAGTGATCATTTCAGTGTGTTTCTTGCTGCTTTGAGGTGATACAGTATCTAAACTGTGAAGGTACACAGTATAGCATTTCCAAACAATAGATGATATTCATTAGATGTCCAGAAAGAAAGAAAAGAGTTGGGGCACGAAAGAGAAGTTTCTGTGGTGGGAAGGAGAAATTGGGAACTTGAAGGAAGGGAAAGAATAAATTTAAGCAATGAAGGAGCTGTCTTTAAAAAGGTCTTTCCTTGCACTTGTAGCTTGTACTGGTTTTGAGATGATCATTCATCAATGGGGAATAATAAATAATAAATGTGACTATAGTGAGGTTATGTGTGCCTTGAAAGTAAGGCTTAAAGTTAGTTTCTCAGTAGCATACTTTCTAAAAACACAGGCAGCTCTTCAGGCAAAGAAGGTGAATGCTTCAGTCGTGACCATCATGCCTTGCATGGTGCTGGTATGTAGGATTTAGTGTGGAAGAAGTGATGGAATGCTGCTTACCAGAGACATATTTCTCAGACTGTTTCCCAGACTAGACCTGTTTAAGGACCTCTTGTTCAACTTGTTAATGCCTTAATCCTCTTCCCTACTTTAGATGCATGCTATGACAGGACTTGGGAATTCAGTAACCCAGAGCAGTATGTGAATTTTTAGCAAGCTGAAACATTTGCTTTGCAGAAAGCAAGTGATTATATGAATGACAGAAAAGGGAAAAAGTTTGGAATTAATGTGAAGTCTCCCTTCCTGTGGCTTCCTTTTGGTATGAAAGCAGAGTTAGAAGATTTTAAAAGGTATTATGTCCAAGACTTAACTTTGATCTGAGTAAATGCAGAACTACTTTATTATCTGAAACTTTATTATCTGGAACTTGCCTGAGTGAGTTTGAAAGAGTGGGGAACTGCATGTAGATAGAAATTATTTGAAAGAGAAATTACTTTGAAGCTGTAGTTATGAGCCTGCTGGGAGCATTTGAACTGCTATGAGGCTTGTGTGCAAAAGGTACTTAAGTGACCGTATAACAAGACTCCAGTGACAGCTCAGGATGACTAAAACGTGCAGCCCTTTGATTTTTTGCCCTTGCCTGATCATGCCAGCACAATGAGATGGTGAAAATCAGAGCTAAACAAAGATCAGTTTGGAGGAAAACTAGTAGTTTACTTGGCTTCTTTTCAGCTGCTTTGCCTCTAAAAACTCTAGAATGTTAAGTACATACTTGATTTTTGTATTTTTAGGTGTCCTAGAAATAGATAGGGGATAGGATGTGCATACCAAGGTTTGAGGCAAAGATTCCTGTATTTGGGGTCTGTTGGCTCTGCTTGCAGAGAAATAAATCTTTTGCAAATTATTGCATTTCACTTTCTTTGTTCACATCATCCAGATTTGAGAGGTAGGCATAAAAAAAAAAAGTCTTGTGAAGAGGAAGCCATAGAGGTCAAGCAGAGCATGGAAGAAAGTGTATACAGCCTGGAATAGTTTGTGAACTGTCCCAGGTCCCAAACCACTGGCATGTACAATTTTATTTTTTGAATAGTCCCCAGGACATGATGATCTTTGTGAGTAATAGAGGCTAGGCTGTATGTTTTGTACAAGATACCATTCCCTTGTCAGTTAGAAATATTACTGACCTCTCAAGGTGTGAGCTGTACTGGACCACTGTTTGTCTGCATCAAGGAGATCACTAGAGCCTTTGCATCAAGCATCCAGAGCTTGGAATTGAAGTGATATGCTGGATTCATCCCTTTAGCTCCTGTGAATAGTTTCATGTGGTTGTACCTTCCATTCCAGAGAATTTTGTTCTACCGGTATCGATGTGACTTCTGAGAGTTTATTCTAAGTGGTAAACAATTACTCATCTAACAGGACCTTGCAATTCTGCTCATAAAAGGACTAAATCAGCTAGGAAAAGGAAAGACTAGTCTTTAGCCTGCATGAAAAATCATGATAGACTTGGCACTGTTTTACTGAACTAAAATAAGCTCTTGCTACATGTTTGCTACTTCATTGATGGAAATCTTGTTTCTGAATAAGCTTGTGTGAAAAGCAGGCTAGTAGAAGATATGCAGGCTGAAACTGGATTTGCATTCTTCCTGTCTGAATGTAACTTTTTTCTATTCACAACGAGCAATGAAAAATAAACACCTTGTTTGAAGATTCAGCATGTTAGAAGTGTAGCCTGAACAAGTACCACTGAGGGATTTCTCTTCTTGTTAAGCCTTTAATGGCTGCTGAGTTAATTTTTGAGGTGTGTGGCAGTGAAGACTTTAGGTGCACCTATTATTGGGCCACGTGCTTCCTGTGTATCTCCTTTTCTGGAAACTTCTGAGAGCTGGCAGATGTGGTACCAACCACAAACCTCTCCTGGAAATCAGTGTGTGTAGTGCCACCCTGTGCAGTGCCACCTGCATGGAGTGTTCTGTCACAGGTAAGGGACAACTCTGCTTTCCGTGCCGAGCTGAGCCCCACCTTACGTGGAGAGTGCAGCTCTCATGTGCCAAGATCCTGCTGATCTGTCTGCCTTGAGAAGATCTAGTGCTGAAATACCCCAAGGCCAAGCAGCACAAATGCTCTAGAATGGTTTGCTAGGAAAGCAGGAGAGCATTGCTGTCTGTATGTCCTTCCTGCAGTCTGCACTGGGAAGTGCAGGGCTGAGTGCCTGTGCTGCCTCTGGGCCCCTGTCCTGCACCAGGGAGTGCAGGAGGAGTGCTCCTGCCAGAAACAGGGAGCAACACAAACACTTCAGGGCTGTTAGGCTGATCTGGATGAAGCTGTGGTTCCTCACTGTTACGGAGTTTCAAACAGCCAGTCCTGGACCACAGGTGTAGTTTTGTTCTTGTCCTTACATGGATTACTGCTCTGACTTCTAAAATACAAATTGTCCAGGCTGTATTCCGGCTTCTCAAAAACAGGATGTATTATTGTTCTCCAAATTCTCAGGGTTTTGTTTTGGTTTTTTTTTTCCCCTCTGTGTGTACGGCCTTATCACAATGAGCGTGTCCCAAGCATTACTGGAGAGGCATCTTCCTTTGAAAGAATTTTAATAGTTTCTCTTCAGGAACTTCTGCACTTCCTTTGACTTTCATTGATACAGTTGCTGTATTGGATGATAGGTTAAGCTAAGAAAAAAAAATTACTTCCTGGGGTTAGTGGCTGCTCTTCCTTTGTTATTTTTATGGAGAAGAGCCATGAGGTTCCCATGGAGGTTCCCATCTTCACATCTAAAATGGACTTTGTTGTTTATCAGTGGGGTTTTTTGTTGTTAGCAGCGTACTTTTCCAGCTCATAATAGAAGCCAAAGAGTTTGTTGTACAGGGAGAAATATACCTTTGAGAATCTACTGTGACACTTCCTATAGATCATGTACAGTACTGAATTGGTAAACAGCTCTTTCTAGATTTTTTTTTTCCCCAAAACAGGCAAAACTTCAGAGTAGCAGATAGTCTGCATGTATCTATGAGCAGAAAGAATTTACTTGCCAACCTCAGCATATGTGTGTATATACTGTTATTTGCTATTAGTTTTTAGGCTTCTGTTAAGCATCAGGCCACTGAGTGACAGTTTTGTATTTTCTGTGGCCTCTCATACTGGAGGACAGCCTCTGATAACCCCACAACAAGAAGAAACCCACCCTTCATAACTGGAAGATATTTTAACTTTTTTTAAAGTATTTCTTGGCAGGATCTATGTTGGAAAATTGCTTGTTGCTGATAAATAAAATTGGAGTGAACTACTTAGAATGCATCATGTGGGTGCTGCTGTTGAATGCAAGGATATAAAAATTAAAAATAACTATTTTTTCCTTCTGCCATTAATAGAAGTTAGTGGACTCTGTGCAACTATTTTGTAGCACTTAATTTTCCAAGCTTGTCTGTCTATAAAACATCTGGCATTCTGTAGTGAAGAATATGTGATGCCTAGTTTAGTTTCTTCAATCTTGCTGAAGAAAGCATGTGATAGGACAAGGAGGAATGGTTTAAAACTGAAAGAGAATAGGCTTAGATTTGATTTTAGAAACTTGACTGTGAGGGTGGTGAGGCACTGGAACAGGTTGCCCAGAGAAGTTGTGGCTGCCCTGGAAATGTTCAAGGCCAGGCTGGATGTGGCTTTGAGCAACTTGGTTCAGTGGCAAGTGTCCCTATCCATGGCAGGGGGGTTGGAACTGGATGGTCTTGAAGGTCTCTTCAAATCCAGGTTGTTCTATTTTTCTGCCTTGATTCATCTTCTGAGTTGGTGGGATGTTGCTGTATGTGTACTTGATCTAAGGAAACTGAGGTATTGTAGGACTGGTAATCAATCCAGTTCTGGATTGACTGGATTTGTATTTCTTTCTGGAGAAAAAAGAAAAAGTAAATCTTGTTACACATGGCCTCCTAAAAGGAAGAAGGGCAGTTGTAGAGTGGGAACACATACTTGAGAGGACTGATTCAAAAGGAGCAGAGTTATTTAAGGAGAGAGACTCATCCTGGCCCCACTATCCCTAGACCCTTGACAGCAAGGAGTGCAATAAAATTCTTGTGCTTGATCAATTCTCCAAGAATATGTATGATAATTCAGGGCTGCTGGAAAATTCATTTTTGGCCATATAATGGAATCGGAGGTCTGGCATCTTTTCTGTAATAAAAAGTTATCTCTGTGGAGTGAATTCTGCGTGAAGCATTTTTTAATCACCTTTTAAAATGCTCTCTTTCTGACTCAATTTTGACTTCTGTAACAGCTGCAGATTCTGTAGAGTGTTCTCACTTCCATTATAAATATAACTTCAGCTATCTGCAAAAGTTATTTCTGTTAGAATAGCACTCATTTGTACTACAGCTATGCGTTTTCCTGAGATGACATAGTTTTTTATACAGATGGAAGTAAACAATGCCAGTTGCTTTAGCAAAATGAGCAGTAGAACAGCTGAAAGACATAGTATTTGGAAAATCCCACTGTTTAGATTAATCTGTTGGTTTTTTAATCTGTTATCTTCTATTTAGCACTGTGTTAAACTTGAAGTGAATCGCACCCAACTCCAAAGCAGTTGAAATTTACGTACTGCAGCTGAAATCCAATAGTGAGTGAGTCTGTTTGTTTATTTTAGATGAAAACTGGGATGATGATCAGCTTCTTGGATTTGAACCATGCAATGAAAACCTTATAACAGGTTGTAACATAATCAACGGGAAGTGCGAATGTGACACCATTCGGACCTGTAATAATCCGTTTGAGTTTCCAAGCCGGGATACTTGTCTGTCGGCCTTAAAAAGGATTGAAGGTAAGCACTTGTCTTCAGTAATTCAGAGTTAGTAATTTTTTCTGTGCAGCTGATGAAAAACTAGAGCATAATGTATATGTTTAAGGATGACTTGTGTAGTTTCAGACACCTCTGGTCTTCTGCGTGTCAGAAAACAGGCACATGTTTTAGCGGAAGATATTACATCTCAAGCTTGGAATTCCAAATGCATAAGTTTAAGATGCCAAAAAACATGCTTTGTATGCTATGATGTTTGCAGATTTTAAGACTAAGCGGTTCTGTTTGTAGTTTGTGGTAGCTACCTTTGCTTATCTTCAGCTGCAGAGCAGTGTGGAATACTCTTTAGATGTGTTGATGTGACTGAATCATGAATAAACACAGTGGATTTTAAGAGTAAAGGCATAGAAAAAGGAGTTGTTACTGATTATACCTATATCTTTTTATTATCTGAATGCACGAATTGCTATTTTCTTTAAGTTTGCGTAATGTTACCTTACCTTACTGCTCATATTTTACAGTTCCTATGTTCCTTTGATTAGATTTGTTTTAGGCCCCATATGTTTATGCTTATGCATACATCCATATTTGTTTTGCTTTTCTTTTTTCTTTTTATTGCTTATGGCTAAACTGGAAATGAGTTGGCTCACATATATCCAGTTGGAATTAAATTTGCGTGGTGTATTTCTGGATTGTTCTGAACAGCAATTAAAGGACTGATCTTGGATCATTTCTATGATGCTGTAATTACTGTTTATTCTCCAAAGTGCTCACAAACATGCAGAAGTTGGTTAGTGATGTGGACCTGCTTAATTAGACTATTTTAAACCAATGTTTAAAGTTGCATTGAAAAAGTTAATGTATTTATAAGGCTACTGACCATATTTTAAGGTAGGGGGATTTTTGACTTAAGGAAGTGTGATGTGATGTCATCTGTTGTACTTCTTTAGTGTTAAAAAAATTGTTTTGTGCTACAGACATTAATGAAGGAGATGTGAGAAACTGAAGAATCATACTCATGATCATTGTTCATGGTGTTGCTCACTAAAGGTGTACAAGTGCTTGGTCTGGGATTTTTGTGGGTTTTTCCCTTTTGTAACTCTAGGAAGAGCAGAGGCAGAACCTTTTGGTCTGTTGTTGATGTAGTAGTGGGTGATAGCATGTATGGGTTCTTCAGTCTTACCACTTCTCTTTTTAGACTTGTGAATATGTCAGTAAGTCTGTAGTATTCCAGCAGGACTCCACTGGCATGGCAGTTCATCGTGTGTTTAACTCACAATGAAAATCTGCTGTGGGTTGTCTTTCTATACTTTGCAGCCTTGGAAGAAATGGACTTAGCTTGTGGCATAGCTGAAGCAGGTTGATTCTGAGTCCCTTGGTTTCAGCAATCTTTTCTTCAGCTAAATTTTCATTTTAAAGCATCAGCATTTTATAACTAGCCATGAGGTAACTATTCTACATGTAAACTGTCTGGTATAAGAGCTGTGGTGAAGTTATTTTTTCAGAGGTGTAACTTTCTTTTTTTTTCCCCTTGGTTTTATTTCTTTGTGGAGTGGAGGGGTGTTCTTCCAAAGCCTCAGACTGTGGGGCACCAGTGGAAGTGTTTAGGGCCTGTTGACTTTTAATTTTTCATGGTTGGCAAGGATGGCTGATGCAAGTGTTGAAGCAACAGCGGTACCTTTAAATAACAGAAGTCTGGCACTTACAACCTGAGTGTTATAACAGTCCAGCTTTTACTCATAAGAATGTGAATTTGCATTTGCATCCTCAGACTATCAAACTGTACCACTGAGGGATGTTGGAAGGTAAATCCCTTTGTATTTCCTAATAAACAGGCAGAAATCATAATCTAATTTTGATTTCTGCCTTTTACAGATATAGTCTGTTAAATTTGCCTGCTGGGTTTTGCACTGTAAATGCTTATTCCCTCTTTCTCTGACTAGGATTGGTAATTGAATGCTAACTCTTAATGGGGGTTGTTTCTTTAAATGCATTAGTTCTTGTTTTGGTAATTAAAACCAAAGTAATGCTTCATCCTGTACCTAAGCTAACGGAAAAGAAGAATAACTTTTTTCCACTGGTGCTTGCCACGTCCCTGTTTGCGAAACGTGCCAAGTCTCTTAGGTGAAATGGAATAGACGCTTTGGTGTGTCCGAGCCAGTATTTGCTGCTTGAATATTTCAGGTTTTCAGATTTTAATAGTCTGAAAATAGAATTCAACCACTTGGAAAGGCCACCTGAAACATGGCTTAGGTAGTACACAAACCAGAGGGTTCTGAATTCTTTCAGTTTATTTAAGGCAAGCTAAATCTTAAAGTGTAGTGTCATGTAAAAAGGGATGATTCATAAGATCTGTTAAATATGTCAAATGAAGATTTTCTTGAAATCCAAAGTACTGATGTATACTTCACTCTTCTGGCTTGTCTGTTAAAGATAATAGCTGGAAGATTTGA
This sequence comes from Hylia prasina, assembly GCA_013397195.1. Classification (NCBI taxonomy): domain Eukaryota; kingdom Metazoa; phylum Chordata; class Aves; order Passeriformes; family Sylviidae; genus Hylia; species Hylia prasina. The sequence continues at coordinate 466,759 of VYXD01009137.1, read as the reverse complement.
AACTAGTAATTTAAACCTCTAAATACTCTAATAGAATCTGTTGCCATGGAAAGTGGGATCAAGGGAGGGTAGTCTAACTTCTCTCTCCTCACCACACTTTACATGGATAATTAAATACACAGTGTGATTAAAAAGACATAAGTTGAATACCTGAATGATGGATACACCATAATCAGAGTTTCTGAAGAAAGCTGCACAGCTTGCTGAAAGCCTGCAGATAAGGAATCTGTTGCATGGATACAACCTGACAAGTAACAAACAGTGAGCAGAAATCTGGAATCCTGTTTTCCATATAGGAATGTGCTAAGGGATTGAGGCTTTTGAGTGTACTTCATTTTCTTGTGCCTTTTTCTGCTAGCACCTTCCCTTCCAAGAGCCTTTCCAGTCATCTTCCTTCTTTATCTAGTTTGTCTTATACTTAAGCTTTTCAGCCTGTGTGTGGTCTTCCCTTCTGGGCTTGGTGTCAATTCTAGCTTTCTTACTCTGCTAACCCAAAGTTTTCTCTTGTTAGCTTCATGAAGGATCTTTCTTTTCCTATTGGCTTGGGCTCTGCCGGCCTTCCTGGGCTCCTCATATTTCATTCCAACTTTACCTGTCTCTGTCCCTTTCTTTGCCTGCCTATTTAATTCTATTTGTATCCCAGTTCACTTAAAACAATTTCCTCTATACCTCCTTCCCAAAACCAGGTCACCTGGGTTCTAATGTCATGTCGTTTAGATGTCACTGACAGGCCCTGAAGCCATGTTCTTTTTTGTCTCCCTGAGACTTGCTCTACCCTGTACTGGGAAACCCTGTAAGGAGAAGATATTAATCCCTACTTAATTGTGTGTAACCTCTTTAGGGGCACTGATGTCTATTGGGAAGAAAGTGTGGTCAGGCTAAAGTGCAATCTCAGTAATGCAGGTACTCAAGGCAGTTGTCTCCATCCCTTGCCTTTGTTTTCTTGGAAAACTGTAGGATTAGATACATTTGAAAGGATTGGTTTGGTCACAGAACTTGGTAGCCAAATTCTGTCTAATTTTCATGTAGACATGCTGGAAATGTTTAAAGAGTTGTTACTTTAATATATATATAGAGAGAACAAAGCAGATTTATGGTTAGAGGCCTCCCAGCTCCATTACCAGGTTTGAAGTGCCTGTTTCTCTACATGGGCCATCAGTGACTTCTCACAGAGAAAGTTTGTATGGAGGTCATGAACCATCCTGTTATGAGGAAATGCACACATTTGGGCCTAGAAAGAAACTGTCTGGAAAAGCTATTGCATACCTAGTAATAATAATACTAACAATAATAGATTCCTGTGTTGGGGTGTTTGGGTTTGGTTTCATTTTTGTTATTGTTTGAAATGCTTTTGGTTATTGTCTTGATGAGTGCCTGTTCTGATATCGTTCAGGAAATCCTGTGTTCTTGAGCTTGGAGAGCTTGTTTCTATTCAGGAGCCTGCTAATGATGACAGCTTGGTTGAACTTGGTGTGCTGGAGTGGACTGTGAAAAATATGGCCAGGGAGTGGAAAGTGACAAGATGCCTTCTGTCTGTTGAGCCACAGTTAACAGACAGCAGTCTTAATAAACTGCATCTATGCATCCTTGCAGTCACAATTTGCAAAGAATTAGTTGCAGCCAACACAAAAGAGTCAATGCTTCAGACTTGGTGTGAGATGCTGAGGATTGGGGATGAGGAATTAAGAGAGGCAGTAACTTGTTTTTATCAAGATAAATTTGTAAGGCATTAATAAGAAGTAGCATGGAAAACTTGTAATGTAGTTGTAGTCAACTTGCTTGTTCTGTTAGCTGAAAGTCTCATTTCAATGACTCCCGTTCTGGGGTCTTCTGCTTTTTCTCCCTCTATGCCTGACTGGCACCAGTTCAAATAGCCCTACAGAGCTTTAAAAAACAGGAACCTAAGGATGTTCTTGAGCCTGCTGCTCCTCCTCTGCTAGAGCAGGCCTGGATCTGTGCTCTTCTGAGCTGCTGCTTCAGAGGCATCGTCAGGTCTTCAAATGATAGCTCATTTCTTACTAAAATCCCCAGCTAGAATAGCTATCTCCTCTTCCCTCTGGGAAGTGAAGGGAAAGTTGGGGGTCTGTGCATCCAGTCTTTCACTGGGTGGGCTGGGTTCTCTTAAACTGATTTAATAAAAACTTCGGTCTGCAGATTCTTTCAAAGAGTTTTTTTTGAGGATACCAGGTTGTGATGTGACACAGACAAACATGTTTTCTAGAGAGAGAATAAGTGCCATCAGTCATAGCAATGATGGTGGGTTTGCCTCATAGCTTCAGTGTACACTTGAGCTCTAAGAGGAGAAACCAGTCAGCTCCATCAGTTCTACTCTATCCAAACCATGAGCATTTTCCATATCAAACTTAAACTCAGTCTTTATTCAGAACAAATGTGAAGGATAAAGTTTGTGCCTTTTTTGATGAAATATGTGGTTAATGCTTTAGGTAAATTAATTTCTTTCACTTGTGTCTCTGTCCACATGTAAAGCATGCTGCTAAAACTAAATCATTGAAACTGTTGTTTTAAGAATTTCTTCTTGGTTACCTGGCTTGCACCTTTCCAAGCTATTCACTGCTGTCCTTCATAGGTGAAAGGAAAAGGCCCTTTAAGTTGCTGGTATCTATTAAGCTGGCTTATTGCAACACACTCCTTGCATTCCATTATTTTTTACATGTAACTGAATAACTTTATGCTGACAAATGTTGCAATACCTGTTAGACCAGTCTTGGAGTAACAAATATGAGAAGGTAATTTTATTCTGAATGCTTGTTGGGTTGTTATTAAGTTTTATTTTGTGTAAAACTTCACTTGTGTGGTCCTAATGGTATTGAAAAACTAGAAGAGAATCAGCTTTATGCTGATTTATCAAGCAAAGAGTAAAATACTTTCAGATGTGCTTAATCTGATATACTTTCCACTCCCCTTGCACAACAATTAATGTATGTTTTTGCTCAAATAACTGAACTTTGAAGGTTGGCATGTATTTGCAGTAAGGAATGCAGTTGTGGCAAAGATCCAGATTTTACCCTTAAACATGCTTGTGAGAGCCAAGTATGTGCATTTGAAGGCAAAACTTCACATGAACACAGAGAAAACCAGAAGAGTATCTTTTGGGCTTTTTTTCTGAATGCATAGAGACAGAAGGGAAAAACCACATTTGATATGGAAATAATACAGTTTACTAATACAAACTTTAATATGCAAAGCAATTTTTCAAAACAAAAAAGGAAGAAAACTCGATCATTAACTCGATGAGAGGGCTCTGTGGCAGTGGCACATCTGCCGGTACAGTCACTTTTTCCTGACTCTTGTTGCTCAGAGAACTATTTCCTGATCAAGGAGCTATGATCTTTTTAGCCAATATATTGGCTATTTTAGCATGTCCTGTTTTTAAGGCAAGATATCACACTGACCAAATCTATGCTATGAGATTTCAAGCTAACCAGAGGAAAACCTTATAGAAGTTTCAGAAAGACATCAAAAGGGAAAACAGGCTTTCATATTTCTGTATTGATGTGGCTGGATACCTAATTTTAGGCTTAATTAGATAATGAATAATGCAGTCTGTATTAACAGGAGAAAAGCTGCATTGCAGGAACTGTTAGGAGGGAAGATTGAATATAGAACACAAAACTGAGCAGCTGGTTAAAAAACCCTTAAGTGTTACCATCACAAGAATTGTTTACAATTGGAAGTAGTGCTGTATCTTTTCTATTTTTCTTTGCCATTTTATGTAAATGTGTGGTGTTCTGCCAGTGTAGTAACTGAGCTTATTGCCTTGCTGTGCTGCGCTTGCTCATGTGAGCTGCTGTACAGATACCATGCCTGCTTTTCCACATCTATATCCTTGGGCATGTAGTGTGTATGGAGAGCGTACTGGATCTTCACTTTGTGGCATTTCAGTTGCCTTCAAACTTGGCAGTTTTTGAGATTGCTGTGGACAGAAGTGTAACCTTTACTGTAAGCCCTGGGGTAGGACTGTGTGACAAATGCCTCCTACAAAGCCAGCAGTCAGATGTGATGGTCAAAGCAGGGTTTCTCCTAGAGACAAAGGAGCATTCTTCTTGCCTTTTTTTCTGTTTCAAATGCTTACCTACATTCACCTGAAACTGAATACAAGATAACTGACTGTACCTGGAGCTTCTATGAGACTAGGAAAAAACAGGGCAGGTATCTTACAGCTGGTCAGATCTTGCACTTGATAAATTCTGTGCCTCCCAAAAGCTCTTTTCCATGTTGGCAAGTAGGCTGTGCTTGAAGTAGGTCCACTTAAACTGTTAGTGGCAAGCTACAGGTTTAAATGAATGCCTGACCTTACTTCTGTTCAAGTTGAGGAAGAGAGTGAAAATGGAGCAGGTGACTTTCAGCAGAATGCTTCCAGATGCAGTGTTGATTTTAAGGATCAAAAGTTAGCTACACGTGACAGAAGAGACCTGAGCAAAGATCTCAAATTGAGTGGTGTGTAAACATCAGGTTAACGTGGTGTAGTAGCAGGAAGCTGTATTCCTGTGGCTGGGTCACAGGTCTTGTTTTGACAGGGCAAGTCTTGTTTGGATATACGTGGCATTGATGCTGACAGAGATAACTGAGTGTTGAATGAATGTATGCAGTGATACTGGTATCAGTGACGTACTGGTCAACATGACAACTTTAGTACAGTGGCTGTGTCTCTATAAATAATAAGAAACAGTTTACTGTAAAATCAACCTTTTTTGTTGTTGTTGGAACACCTCCACTAACTTCACAGTTGTCTCTTTAAATGAATGATATACCAATGTTTTGTGTATCTGAACAGTTGTAGAGCATGGGACAAACTATTTTAGCATTTTGTCTCCAAATTTTGGCCTTGAGGTTGTGGTGTTGTTTTCTAAATAAACACTATACCACTTCCACATCATCAGACTAATTTTTCTTTCTAATAGAATGAAGCATTACCAGCAAAGTGTTTGTGTCCAAGATGTATGTATATATCAAGACCTGAATCGAAGCAAGAGGCTTTGAACCAGTTGGCTTTTAGAGAAACTTTGGTTTTAAATGTGAAGCCTGACCTTGGTTGGATTTTCTTTTGAGAAAGCCAAAGACTTCTTAGCCTTAATGATGATTAGAAAGAGCTCTACCCATTCTTGAATTCCTGCATGTGTTCTCTTCCCTGTTGTTCTAGATACCTTCAAATGTTCTGTGTTCAAAGTATTTCTTAAATTATAGCTGTTCAAGTTCATGAAAGTTTCCTTCTTGATTCAACAAGTAACCTACATAGTTTGTCTAGAATCAGATGTTACGTAAGTTCTGCCTTTCTGTCCAGAAGAGGTAAAGCTTTCAATAAGTCTTGGCTTTAGTAAGGAACAGAAAAAAAATGGTACTTTTGTATGTTTTAGACATGTAAAAATTGTTGTCATAGTGACAAACCAATCTACATAATTTAAGGTGCTAGAATTTAAATGACTTGTCAGATATATATGCCAAAATTGCAGCTTCTATAAATGACTACACTATTAATGTTAAATGTTGAACATTTTTGGCACTAGCATGTAACTTTAGAAGGACAAAGCAAACACTCTTTTGATTTAAAAAAAGTATAAAAAGACTCCCAAGCCTCAAACTGGAAACTGAAATCTGCTTTTGACCCCTGGTTAGGAGGTGCAGTCATACACAGCAGTAGAGGAAATGCTTGACATTCTCATCATGTGAGCTGGGGCTTCCAGCCCTTTTGGCACACTTATATGGGTACATCTGAGGTCTTTCTTTGCAGTTGTCATGTCAGGCTTCTTGTAGACGTAAATATGAAGCAGAGTAGTGCCAAAAGCAACATGTTTCATCTTTCTGCTTTGAGTCTTTCTGTGATTTGTATTTACAGGAGTTTTGAACACAAGTTCCTAAACTCTTGTTCATGTTTAGAAGTCAGGATAGAATATGAGTATCAAGGTTTTACAGCTTGAGTAAAAATAATATATTTTTAAAAAGCTAATCTGGATGCTTTTGAAGAAAACCACTTCAAACATCCAAAATGGTTTAATAACTTGTGACTGATATACCGTACTATAATGATGGATAGAAAACAAGATGTAAAGTCTTAAATAATTTTTTTTAATTAATGTGCTGCTATAGTTTGTGGTCAGTGTGGGTATTCTTTACCTGGGTAGATTACTTGTGGCAGAAAACTGAAATAGCAGTCTTGATGCTGTTGCTTTTCAGAAATCTTGCATTTCATACTGCCATATCGGTTGAAGAGTTAAGGTATATGCTTCGGTGTGTGACATCACTCTGCGCACCATGGTGCATTCCACTGCTCTTAGCTTCCAGCTTGCTATAACTGGATACCTTCTGCTGGGGTAAATAATGGCCTGCAATGTGGGCATACTGGGTAGAAGGAGAAACACCTTGAGCCTGGAACTCATCTGCTAGGGCTGAAGAGCTACTGGGAGTTAAATGCTGTCAGTCTCCTTGAACTGGATCTGTCCTTGAACAAAATGCTGGCAGCTGCCAAGTCATGAGTAAGAGCAGAGTAAGGCAGGGCTCCTCATCCCAGCTTTACTAGAAACTGGAAACTCCAAGTGAGCTGAGCAAGATCAAAGTAGAATATGTGTGTGGAGGGCGGGAGGAGGGGAGAATGAAAAGAGAAAGAAATGCCCTTTTTTTCCCCTGACATCTCCTCCTAGTGTTGGAGAGTTAAAATGCTTCATGTATCAGCATGCCAATGCTGTTTGTTGTGTGACCTTAGGTGTGTTAAGCAAGAAACTGAGTATTTCAGGACAGTTGATACTCAGTTGATACCTCAGTACAGGTAACTGAGGGTGGATGGGATTCAGATCCTGGCTCAAGGGCTGTACCTGGGTAGCAGGGCCCTTACAAAGAAACACATGATCTGACTGGTTCACTGATAGGTCTGAATCTCTTACAAAACATGTATACATAATGAGTCTGAGGCATGGTAGAAAATGAGGAGAAGAGGAAAATGTTGGCGTTTTCAACAAGTAAAGTGTGCTGCTTTAGTTCATTTCTGCATGAAGTTATTTTAGCTTTAGCAAAATTTTTGTTTTCTAGGTGTGTGCTTGCTTAGTCTTTTTCAAAACTCTGTGAGGTGTTACTGAGATTGCTAAACCAGGCCTGTAGGAGCTACTAGCATCATATAAAGGGATGGTACACATTGGTGCTGCCTAAAAACGGTTTAGTGTCTCCTTTGCCTTTGTCTGAGCAAGCTGTTTATTGAAATGAGGTTAAATAAGGACTCTGGCTAACATAGTAAACAGTCCCTTATGTAGATTGTCCTTTGCTTCACTGCTGTGTTCTGCAGGTTCCTTACACTGCAGAAGAGTTTCAACAGATCTGTTCAGTACTAAAGTGAAGTGAGATTAAGTGAAGCTTGAAAACTGAGATAAAGCTGAAGCTTCACAACAACACATCCCTGACTTCTTTTGATTGACACTTTAACATTCCAATAATGTGAGTAGCTGTCCTGTGTAGATCAGAGCATGAGTGCTTGTGTAAGAAAGTCCCACACTTTCTGTAAGCCACAATTGGTTTGGTTCAGGAGGCTGTAGACAGAAATGTCTGTGTCTGACACTGAGTTTACTCAGTCCTGCATCTGTGAGGCATTGATTTGCCAGTGCACTTATTCCAATAATCGCTGTTTCCCTTCTCAATCCTAGGGACTATCACTGTATAAACTACTAGCTCATTGACAAGGGAAAGAGTGCTTTGCTTTCTAGCAGATATCTAGTCTGTCTTTACAGCTGCAGTCCACAAAACTCATCACTGAAATCAAACACGGTTTCACATCAAGTCACTTGGGCACCTCTTTCCATCACTATGGTAGTTTCCTTGCTTGATATTTTGCATTACTGAAATTCAAATCTGTGGAATATGGAGCAAGAAATAAAACTTACTGAAATCTTATTTTCCAATAAAAGCCCAGTAGAAATCTGTGAATCATTGCTGGGTGTTCGTGATTGGCTCACTTGTGAACCCTGTGGCAGATCTTCCCATTTTTTTGTTGTTTTTCTCCTCCCTCTTCTTATTCCCTGTCTCTTAGGGGCAAAATTGTCATAAGCTACAATACAGTTAAGGAACTTTCTGGGGAATGCAAGGATTGCTATGGAGTTGGAGGAAAAACTTGAGAAGGCAAAGGAAACTTTTCAAAAAGATAACACAACTGTATCATGTTTGTGATTTTGCTTACGTTTTGGAGTTGGGGTTTTTTGTGCTTTTTGTTTTGTAGCATGGTGGCTTGTTTTCTTTTGCTTAGTGAGGGGTTTTGTTGTTCTTTTGGGTTAGTTAGTTAGTTTGGTTTTCTGCACTGAAGTTAAAATACCTCAACTTATGTGTTATTTACTAAGGTATGTGTAGTAGATGCAGACCAGAAGTCCTCATGGTGTTCCAGGGTTACAAAAGTTGGCAAATGGGAGCTGAAACCTAAAGTAACTGTGAGGTATAGCCTAATAAGAATATGACATCTCTTTAAATTTCTTTGTAATTTTTCCCACAGAAGTAGTATATCTGTCTTACATTAAAATAATTGCTTATTACCTGGCTACATCTGTGTGAGGTGTGTTCTCTGAATGTGCCTTTGATAAGGTTTCTTTACTTAAAAATAAATAAAAAACAGGCAAGCTGCTCTGTGCCTTGTAGTCCAGTGGTTCTGACCCATCCTGACTAAGTTGAATGAATTGATATTTCCTTTCTCATCTATGTTTTGTGTAAACAAAGACTGACCTAGTTTAGGCATTAAAATGCTTCTGGCTTTGAATCCCAAGTGGAAAAGGGGGCTTTTGAGTTTATGGCTTGCTGAAAAGGGGGATTTCTGCTGCCTCTTGCCTTCCTTAAGGAGTTCATGTCTCTGCTCTGTGTCCCTTCTCCCTGTTGCCTTGATATGACCATGCTCCGTGTCCATGCTGTGACCTGGGGAGGGGAATCCCTTAAGCTATTGGGGCCAACAAGGATACTTTATTGACAAATTGCCATTCACGTGTTGTTAAGAAATGAAGCTTTTATAATTCTGCTACTTTTGTTTCTCAGCCTCTGCGTTTCCCTGTTTCCTGCTCATGATTGTTTTTGAGATTTATTAGATTTGAACAATTTCAGTGAATGCTCAAAGATATTGCCATTCTGTGAGTACTGAATATGGGCAGGTGACTATGAGACTATACAACAGGAAATCCACTTCAGTACGAGGCAGCAGAGAATCTGTGGGAGCTGGAGGACTGATGAAGAGAAGAATACTGTTACCATTTGAACAACTAGAAAAGCTTCAATTGAACCTCTCATCATCTTGAGTGCTACAGAATGCAGTTCTGAGATGAAGCTGCAGGGAACCAGGCTTAGTAATTTCAGTGCTAGTGAAACTATGTGTTCTCTGTTCTGTTCTCTGCTGTCNAAAAAAAAAAAAAAAGTAACAATAATATGGTAGATACAGTGTTTTGAGGCTCTAGATGCCACTAGGTGGCAGAACCCCTGCATCTATGTTGTGGATTTCTTTCTGTGCCTCGATTCTTCATCTGAGTATGAAATTTCTGAGTGAAAATACTTTTCAGCTATCATGTAAGGAGAATAGACATCAGCAGGGATGTTTACACACTGTCCTAATTGAGCTCATGTTGGCTGCTGTTGTGGGAGACATGGAGGGCTTGCAACACATTGTTATCCTTACTTGTTCAGGCTGCTTACCCTTCTGAAAAGCCTGCTGCTCAAAGCAGTTGCTTGCATTTAGCTGCGCTTAGATGTCAACACAACTCTTTCCCTTTTTCTTGATCCTGTTGCTAGTAGATGAGAAATGAGGAGATGACAGTGACATTTAAGAGGAATGTTTTGTAAAGAATGCAGTGGCAGGAACATGGAGATGGTGAATGGTTTAACCTGTGGTAGAAAGTGTGATTTTCCAGTGTTGGAACCTCAGTGTTTTGGAGTGACTCATTTCTGTTGGTGAGACCTTTGTTAGCTGAGTAGTTGTAAGTTAGGAAACAAACGTCTTGAAGAATACCTGTTAATGATTCTTTCAATAAGGTTCCTCTTCTCTTAGTGCAAGTCTTTACTTGCAATGTGCTTGTCATCCATTCATTGTGGGAGATCATTTTAGCTTCCTTTTACTGCTGTTTTGACTTGTAGAGCAGCTGGGATGGTGGCTGAAAACAGTCCAAGAATAGGGTCATTGCCTGCCTCCCTCTAGTAGTAGAAGGCTGTGTAGTTGTGGGTGTTGGGGACAGATAAATTCTGCAATTATGTATGTTTACATGTTGTATTAACTGGGATACAGCCCTTATCTTGCATTAGGGGGTACAGTGTTACTAAGGCAGGAGACATCCATGTCCTCCGGATCTACTTGTAAGTATGCCATCTCTTTTAATGAAGACATCTATGAGTGCATGCTTAGTAATGGATCTTATAAGTACTGATTGACAGATCTAGAAGCAGTATGGGTCTGTTTCTTTTGGTGCTGGATTTGAGGAACGTCATATAGATATTTCAATTTAGAGTATTAAGACTGAAGTGTCAGATTTCAAAGCAACGTAATTAGGATTTTCAAAAGGTATTAGAATTAACCTTTAATCTCTAATCTGTTAATTAGAATTAACACATTGTGATACCTACTTGGCATTTTATATACAGCTGATGCTGTATATGTTTCTGACCACCTATAAAAAAATGTGAAGGGATAACAGCTTACTTCATTTGTTGGGCAAATATTGGCTAATTTATAACTTTATTTTGCTCTTCTGGAATAATCACATGAATGTGAATCACCTTTTGAATGTAGTGTCTTGGAGGAATTGTATAAGTCTCCTATTTCTCATTAAGTTCAAATAGAAGTTTGCATGCAAATGGTTTTTTCCCACCTCAGTTTTCTTTCAGTGATCCAGTCAGCTGTGCACAGTCATCTGTACCTTTTTAGTGCATTTACTGTGCCTACTTCTAACTATTGCTTCTCCAGCTACTCTGCATCAAATCATTCCTTGCTTCTGATGATCTTCCTGGGCATGACCACACCTCATGAGTACCTCATTCCTTCATCCTCTGTGGATCTGCTCTAAAGAGCTGGCTGAGAAATGCAAATCCTGATGCAGCTACTGTCCAGCTCTGAAGTACCACTTTGGGGATGTGGTAGGGATGTTTGTGAACTTGTGCTCTTGGTGGTGCTAGATGCAACTCTCATTCTAGTCTGGACAGGGTGGGTTTGGGTGGGATTTTTTTGGGGTTTTTTTTTTAAGGAGAAGATTTTGGGCTGTCAGATGCAGGCAGCATGGCCATTTTGTGAAGCTCTTTATTGGCACAGTCTGAAACTGGTTTGTTTTTACTGTTCCTTTTAAAACTACTGGTGTTTGTTTGAAGCATCTTTGTGGAGGGTGTATGGAAATGTTGAAAGAAGTATTTATTGTGAGGGAAAGAAATTCAGCCAAAAGTAGAGTCGTTTTCAGGAAGGTGCTGCTTTGGCTCTTGGTCTCTTTATCATAGAAAGGTAAATTGAAGTAACAACCCCCAATACCAAAAAGTCATCTGTTTTTAATTTATATATATTTTTAAAAATACACTATGCTGACAGAAATGCCTGAAGCATTTTGGTGTTCAGAATTGTGTGTATCTTTTGTATCCTGTTCATGTCATCAGCTCTATATAATTTCTACCTACAAACCAATACTATGAAGATCAACCAACAGACTTTATTTGTGGTGTAACAGCCAGGGGTATTTATGCATAATATGTCTTCAGTTCCAAGTTATGCTCAAGTTTTTGTTTCCCTACATCCTACAGTAGGAAAGATGGTATTTTGTTAAAGTTTGAGATTGGTTGTTATAAATTACATTATGTTTTGTTTTTCCTACTTTTAAGTAGCACTTTAGAAATTGTGCATAGAAAGCAATCTTCCTTTCAGAAAGGAAATTTGTCGTCTCAGTGTTTTCCTGTCATGTGTTGAAAATAGTTGATGGTTGGATCGTTGCAACTTGAGAGCTCCAACACACAACGTCTGTGTAATGCCTGGTAAATCTTGCTGCTGTCATTTGAGACAGTATAAACCTGGCATACTAAACTGATGATGAAAGCAAGTTTGCACTGAGCAGACGAGCAGCAATGTCTGGATGTAACATCCCAATTTTGTTGACTGTTTGGAAGTGGTGGTGTTTCCTGATGAAGCTGTTGCAGTGAGGTAGAGAGAAAATGAACTCCCTAAGCAGCTTTGGCAGACCTGAGATGCTGAAGAATTCAGCATTGGTGAAGGGGGTTACTGAAAGGAAATGTAGAGACACTGAAGATACTACAGCTGCAGAGATGGCTGTGGAGTATGCATTAAGATCAGCACTGTTAGAGATAATGGTGTATTTCTGTCCTGTCCATGAGGCAATGACTAACACTGAAGAGTTGTTCCCCTTTGTGGTAGAGGTCTTGCATGGGGTCTTGATGGGCTTTTGTTTAGAAAGAGAAGAACTGGAAATCCACAGCGAGGGAAAATACCTCATGTAACTCATCAGCCTTGGGTTATGTTAGACCTTGTTTTGAAATATGTGAAACACTGTGTGATACCTGCCCATGAGATTGGGTGACACTCTTGAAAAGAGGCTTGGCTTTAAAACGCTCTTTTGTCCTGATGTATAGGGTCGTACTGAGGCTGTATGAGTGCAGTGAGCTTTATTTAGAAATTCCTGAAATGATGATAGTCCTTTTACTCTTCCTGAAACAAGATGCAGAGAAGACTGACAATGCTTGTTTGAATGTCCAGATTGTGGCTGTGGTTGGAATGAATTTTCTGCTGACTTCTGAGTGAAGAAATTTAATTTCATCCTTGCAAATCTTTTTTCATTTCACGGTAGATGTGATTGCTAACTGGGATGCAAATGTTTTAATTCTCCAGTGTAGCTAGATGTGGGATATTATCTTTCTGCTTATTTACAAGAGTGTGTCTGGGGAGTGATGCATTGGTCTGGTGTGTCTTGTGCCCCTTAGGGACCTCAGTGACCTTGGGCTGTCGCTTTCAGAGGGCTTCTGTGGCTCTGCCTGGCCAAGAAGCTAGGCAGTAAGGTTCTCTAGAGATGTCACACTGTGTTAAGTGAATTAGATTTGGACTGTGCAGCCAGTGGTTCTTACCAGCTCCAGCATGATCCTTTTTAGCAGGTGGATTAAGTCTATCAGCTCTGCAGTCCCTGGCTTCCATCAGTCTTGAGCCTGTGGATTCGTTGGCACTGGAAAAGGTAAGTCCCTTAAAAGGGAATTTTCTTTGGAATAAAACCACCCCATCAAACCCAGCATCACTTTCAGTTAGTTTTTGAAGAGGCAATTGTAAGAGTCACTGCTGTGTATTTAGCCCTTTATTACTAATGCTGCACGTGCCAAATTACCATAACTTGGAGCATAGCTCTCATGTTTCTCAGTGTGACCTTTTGAGTCTGACAAAGTTCTGCTGGATGGAAGGGAATCAGAGAGTGCTCAGGAGCAGTTCTGTGGCTCTTCCTCGTGTGATCCTGTTTGGACAGGGTGGGAGACAAATTACAGACTGCAGTTGCTAGCACCAAGCATCTGCAGAAGCTACTGAAGGATGCTCTTGCTCATCTCACTGTGCAGTAGTGGGGCTGCAGCTGATCCAAAAACTGTGCAAGAACAAATGAGCTGAGTAAGAGCCATGCCTTCCAAATGTTTTGAGGCACTCTTCTTGTGTGTGTGAGGGTGCTGACCTCCTTTCCAGTAGATTATGGTAGAATTACCTTCTTCGAAGTGCAGTAAGTGGTTATTGCCTTCACTGCCTCATTAAGACTTAACAAAAGGAATGTTGAGCATCCAGATGTTTGATCTGTGGGAAACAATTAAGTATCTCTCAGGTACAGTCAGGTCATACAGCTTTCCCTCTCTTGTTTAGAAGTTCATCAATGGATTGTGGTTTTTAATGTCCAGAAATAATGACGTGATTGAGACTTCCACTGTCTGTGGCATAAGGGGAAATCAGGATATTTCCAATTCTTTCTATTCCATGGTAAGAACAGTAAGATGTTGTGCAGCAGTGGAAGGAATGATGACCATTGTCTGAATCAACTCACCTGCCCCCACCACAGGTCTTGACCACATAGGAATCCAAATGCATTTCAGTTTTTGGTTCTTAATCTACACAACTTGAAAAAGCAGGTAAACAGAGGGGAGAGCATTAAGGGAATAGTAATGGAAGAAGAATTTAAAAACTGGGGAAGAGGGATAAATGTTAAAAACTTCCTGACTCACTTTCTAGACAGTGAGAGATTTTTGGTTTCTGATCCATTTGAAGCATCTCTGCAGGGGATACAGAATTTGTCTTGCCGTATTTCCATTCTTTTTACTTGGAAAACAGGTGCTGAATCATGAGCGAGCGTTGACTGAAATTATAGTACTGGTGCACTGTAGTTTTCACTACTGAAGCTTCTATGTAGCAAATATGAGTTGTAATCCATGTTACATTGTAGGCAGCATGACATGGAAACTTCCTCTTGTTAACTCGACAAACACGGTGGTAACTGACTCTCTCCTACTTTTGTCATTAATTTTGCTCTAACAGTTTTCTAACTGTAGTCACTTTCCTTTTTACATGCTAACATTTCTATTGACTTTTTCTCAGCTAGTTGAGGGAGCTTTATGTTCTTGCATTTCACTTAGTTTACCTCTAGGATTAACATTTTAGGGCGAAGTTCATCGTTCCTGATAATAAAATTCTTTCTCTTCTAGTCAAGGCATCTGCTTTGTTCTGTACTGTAGTCCCCAGAAACTGTGAAATGTTCCCATTTCAGTATTATGCAAAAATTGCTCCTTGCTAATTGCATGTGGAAGTACAGGATAAGTTTTTATCACTGTTTATAATACTTTCATTTCTATGCTTTCATGGTCAAGGGAAAAAAATCTAAAGTGTGTTTTTAGATGTTAGTAATGAAAATTTTAAAAATCAGATTTAACTAAAAACACCACCAAAACAATAAAAAAATCCTGAATCATCTCAAAAATGAAAAAAAAGCCCAATATTTGGACAAGGTAGGAGAAGCGACAGTCACTGTCTTTTCCTTTCAATGTCTTCCCTATGAAGAAGAGATAGAATTTCAACTGTCTTAATTTTCAGTATTTTGCTCTTGCATAGTCATGTTTAGATTCTCTAGTACCATGCAGCCTGCCTGTGTGCCAGTTAGATTTGATTGGAAAAAATTCAACTTCTTTTCTTAAAGTTCCAGGTTATATAAGAAGCAGGTTACTTTTCCTAGGTCAGCAGACATGTAACATATACCACGAGAGCCAAGTGCTTGAAGAGCTTCCTGACATTTAAGTGTGTGGAAATTCCTTAGTTGCAGTCTTCAGCTCAGACACAACCTCATTGTCATGCTTTCCTAGCATGCTTGTCCTTTTAACATGAAGAGGACTAACGTAAATGGACGCACTCAATATTGACTCCTTGCTAGCTCTTTTTAATTCTTGTGAAGCATTTCTTCCTTAAAAGTTATTTAATTTTGGGTTTTGGAAATAACCTCGTTAATAATTGTGACAGACTGCAGAGTCCTTTAGCTTTTCTAATCACTTTTGGAATATAAAATATTTAAAGCGAATATTAAATAAATCTCAATTTTTCTCTCTTTGGTAGTTCCCTTCTTCCCTTTCTCCCCACTTTGTGGATAAACCTCTGTCAGTTGTAGTCTTCACCTGTAGTATCACTGTTAGAATTCTTTTTACTCTGACATATTTATGCAGATGTAATTTTTTTTATAATTCCACATTCCTATAACAATGCACTCCCATTAGTTCTTAGTTCCCACTATCGATGCTGTTTTATTTAATATTGGGAGTTTTCTAATTGTTTTCTGTTATAACACACCTATGATTTTATTCACTGAAAAGAATCCTGTTTGCTTTATGTATTTGTGTATATAATGTCTATGATTTCAGATTGATTATCTGTTCTTATATTCTTGTCAACTGATATATTGCTGACTGAATTCTAAAGTGTTAATTTTAAAAGTATCTTTTAAATAGTATCAAAAGTTTCAGTTAAAAAATAAAAGGACTATCTGTCCCTTTAAGATTTGAAGAGCAACACCAAAATATTTTTGGAGTAATATTCTGTTGTACTCAGCCTCATTCCTGTCTCTGCATTGCCTGCCTGTTGCCTTTTACTTTCAAAGCTGGTGGTACAGGTAAACACTTCAAAGATTGAGGAAGAGGATGCACTTGAGCTCCCCTCAAAGCACTTTAGAGAGGAAGTACAACTGACTCATCAATGAAATTGTCTATACAGCAAATGCTGGTAAGTGTACTAAATGAACTGGAAAAACGTTGTCTATGGTCTTTTAATTTTAGCAGTTCTGTAGTAGGACTACTGTTTAGATGAAAATGTATGTTTGCTTTTCAAGTTGAATGATGCTAAGTTAATCATTCTGTCTTTAATACATCTCTCATCTTGGATCTAGAGTTGCCCATTTCTTTCAGACAATACAAGAAGTTACTTTCCCTAGCCTGCTACCTATCTTGACTGGCTTTCTTATTTACAGTATATTCTCCTGTTCCTTTCACAGGAAGAATATTTCTCAGCAGCAGCTCTACTTATCCACATAATTAAAGCACTACTTTCTCTGGAGGAGGGGGGCATTGCTTCCTGCAGTATCCATGGAAGCATGTATGAAAGTGTCTTGGATCTGCATTTAAGTCTTGCTGCTTACCTGCTAAGTATGTTGAGTGTTTGTTGCACTCAAACCATTTTGAATCCTTCTGTAATCAGATTTGCTTTGTCTCCCTAAGACGTGGGGGATGCATGATCTGATAACAGCTAGGTGAATGTCAACTGATTAAATTGTAACTGCTCTTGTCCACATGCTTAGCTTGCTGCAAATGCACACTCAAATTTCTGGATTTAGTTGGAATTTGCAGTTGGGACAGAGCGAGTGCTCTGTCATTTCTTGTCACCAATTAGTTAATACGTGCTGTTGTTTTAAGACAAGGTAATATTAACGTGGTTTATATAGCATAATTTGTGTTCTTGATACCACTGGAAGTGGAAATTTAAAATTTGGCCCCTATTACCCATCCTTAATTTCTATTCTCTTTGTGTTTGCTTTATACATTACTGCTGCTCTACATTAAACTTTTGTTTCACTTTTTTGTTTTGTAAGCCCAAAAGAGCCCTTCAATAATAAAATAGATTTTTGTAACTTTTTTTAGATAAACTTTCATTGTGGTAACTTCCTGGGAAAAATTTACACAAGCATTTTCAGATGCTTTGAGTTTTCTTTACTCTGAATTGATCCTACCTACCCTCCTTACCCCTACCCCCCCAAGTTCCAAATACACTTTTTCATTAGTTAATTCTGTCAACTCCAGACACCTTCAGATTCATAGCTCTGAGTAGCTTCATGTGTTAGATGATTGTCATTGACTGAAAAATTTTATGGAAGTTATGCTTATGATTTTTGCTTATGATCACTAATGATTTTATCCCAGTGAAACCTAGAACTTTGGGCACTTTTATTTTTTCTTTCCTTCTTTGGGGGGAGCAGCATGTAGCAGGTGTTCCATCAGTATAGGCTGAAATCCTCGTTTCCCTTCATTGTTTTCAAGCATGATTCTTAATGGCTTGAGAGACTGTATTTTAAGTAAATCTCTGCTTGCTTATCTTACAAACTTTGCTTGCATTAACAAAAGCAAAAATACTTTCTGACATACTACTTGTTCCCCCTTCTGCACAGCTGATGAAAACTCTCAATAGCATTTTGCTTTTCTGGTACTGTCATTCCTGGTAAAGCTTTTCCATATTATAATTACTGTTGTAGTTAATAGTGAACCTTGAGAAGCAAACAGGCTTTCGGTGACAATTTTTTTATTAAACATTCATAGAAACATCTGTTAACTCCAGCGAGGACCAAAGTAAATGCCATGCTGTCTCCAGGTAGTGTTTTGGAGCTTAAGGCTCTAAGGGGCTTCCATCACTCCAAGTTAATTTTAGTTAATTTAATTTAGTTAAATGAGACAGAAAACTTAAAGCCATCTATTTGAATATTGAGAGACAGATGCTGCTTCACAAAAGTTCTCTTACGAGCTGCTTTTGTCCTGAAATGCCTGTCTTCAAGATGTGAAGTGGTACCAGACAAGTGTCAGTGCGTGTACGTGGGTTTTGTTAACCTGCAAAGGAACTGAAAAGTGAAATGGAATAGAGTAAGAAATGCAGTGATGCCTGTTGATGGGAACTTTGACTAAGGAAAAACAGGCAGTGGTGTGACCAAGAACTGGATGATTTAGATATAGAGCAGAAGAGAGGAACTAACTAGATGATGAAGTTGACAGCTTAAGTTCTGTCTGAGTATCAAAGAAGAAAGGCTGAAGTGTGATGGTAGCTGGTGTGGTGCACAGGGAGGTCCAGGAATGGAAGTAACAAAAGAGGTGTTAAAAACATCACTGAAGAAGATAACTGAGTGTGTTTAAGCTATGTGCAGTTTTGAGAAAAGGGAGAAGGTGAAGAAGGCAGTAACTAGCTCTGTAGCTAGGTGAGGATAACACAGTCTTGAGAAGGCTGCAAGATGCTTGAGCTGCTCAAGAGCAGTTGAGAAGAACGCCTGTCACTGCGAGTGGAAGAGTGTCACTCTTAAGCAAAATTGTCTCACTGGATGATGAATCACTGACAGGGAAAGTACAGAAGATACAGCTGAGCAAAGTGAAGAGTATTAATTCTCTGGGGCAGAAAGGTCAGCTGTGGATTTGGAATTTAAGGGCTCTCTTTGCTTTTGATTTTGACAGAAACATGACATCTAACAGAAGTGATACTGCCATCCTGGGAAGTCATTGTAGCGTTAAATACCTGTTGAAGGGCTTTTGCAGCCTGGCGGTTCACAAATATGTTCAGAGAGCATTTGATAAGATAGATACTGAGTAGTGGCAAGGTACAGTCTGTCAGGGTGAAGAACTGCAGTATTGCCCACTTACAAACATGTTTTTCTAGGTCAATGGATCTGTTTGAAGACTGTTCCTTCTGTTATAAATTTTATATTCATGGGCAGTGAGTGAGTGGCAGTAGCACTTAAAGCAATGTTAGAAGCATTGGTTAGGTGTTTGAAGGTGTTTTGGACACTTCTTTGTAGAGTACCTGCTGGGTCAAGATTTTTGATCACATAGTGTGGGTTAAATCTTCAGTGCCCTGGGGTATGGGTGGTGGTTTTTTTAAAACCTGCTGGTTTTCATGCTTAAAGAGACATGTTTTATTAAGCTTTAAAGTTTTGGAGCTATTCAGCTTCTGACTTCAAACTGGGAATCTTTAGCTCCTCTTCAGTTATCCTGGCTAATTCCGTATGCAAAGGTTCTTAATTTTCATAGGGGTGTTGTGTTTGAATGGCAGGAAGATTGGGTACGCTTCTATTTTCCTTCTGTTCTTACACAAGCTTAATGCTTGTTTCATTCCCCATTTATTGTAACTCCTAACTTTCTTTTGCCATGTTTTTTCTGCTTGTATTTTGCTGGTAAATGTTTTACCATAATTTTGATTGAGTGGTTTTTTAAGCACTGCCTGAAAAATACAGAGGCCCAAATGTAAACATCTATCTCTCTTTTTCTGGAGAAATGAAACTATGACCTTTTCATAGAATCAGAGATTCACCAAATGGTTTGGGTTGGAAAGGATCTTAAAAATAATCTAATTCCAACCCCTGCTCTGAGCAGGAGCACCTTCCACCATCCAACCTGGCACTGAACACTTCCAGGGATGGTACATCCACAACTTCCTGGGCAACCTGTTCAAATGCCTCACCACTCTCACTGTAAAGAGTTTCCTTCTAATATCTAATCTAAACCTACTCTCAATTAAAAGCCATTCCCCCTTGTCCTGTCATTACATTCACTTCTAATTTGTCCCTCTCTACAATGTTTCTTGTAGTCACCCTTCAGGTAGGCCGCACTTACGTTACCCTAAAGCCTTCTCTTTTCCAGACTGAACAAACCAAATTCTCTCAGCCTTTCCTTATAGCAGAGGTGTTCATCCCTCTAATCATCTTTGGGTCCCTTCTCTGGACTCAATCCAGTAGGTCCATGTCCTTCCTGCTCTGGGACCGCCATTCTGCTCCAGTAGCTCCAGGTGGGATCTCACCAGAGCAGAGGGGCAGAATCCCCTCCCTGCCCTGCTGCCCACAGTGCCTTGGATGCAGCCCAGGACACGTTTGGCTCTCTGGGCTGTGAGTGCCCATGGCTGGGTCATGTCCAGCCTCACCCACCAGCACCCCCAGGTCCTTCTCCCCAGGGCTGCTCTCATCTGTTCATCCCATCCTGTATCAGGACAAGGGGTGCCCCAGCCCAGGTGCAGCCCCTTGCCCTTGGTCTTGTTGAACCACATGAGATTCCCATGGGTCTGCTTCTCCAGCTCACATTTTTTTGAGCTATCCCTGTGAGTATCCCTCCAGGAATACTCCTTTGCAGTCTGTAAAGATGAGACTCCATTCCTTCAACTTTTTCACCTTGGTGTTGGGGTGTTGTTTGAGCCATGCTTACCTTAAGTGAAGTGAGCTTGACAGGTATCTCAAGTCAGTAATTCTAACAGATGTAACTTCATTGATGTGTTGTCTTTATTTGACACACAGGGTGTTTTCTGTGGTTTTAATTCATTTTATCAAATAATGACAATTTTTCTTATTTATTATTGTTTCTCATTTCACCCCTCTTTCCTAGGTAGCTGTAGTTCCTGGATGCTTACAACTACATGTTTATGATGGGCAGAGCTAAAAAAGAAAAAAGCTACTTTTTGAGGCTTTTGAGTTATAGGGTGTTTTCTGTAAGTGATAGTAAAATGTGACTGTCCTTGAAAACTTTATATTATTGGTGGAATCAGTGGGTTATTTTTGATTCTCAGCTCCTAAATGGTGGAATTGCAAAAACTTTATTTAGAGAAACTTTCTTGTAAAGAAAGTTAACATCTGAGGAAGGTGAACCTCAAATAGAAAGATGATCTCATTCTTGTTTTCCCTCATCAGCTCACGTGTCATCACATCAACCTCTTGTCTGTAGCTAAGGTTTTATACCTCTAAGTTCCACAAAGATTGAGTTTCAAATGATAATGCCAATAACTTTGGCAGCTGAGATGCCTGTCACTTTTACTTTAAAATAAAAGCCACCTTTTTTGATAAAACAGTTGTAATACTTGTGAAAAGCATGTTAGAAGCATGAAATCTTATGACAACTTTGTCATGTGCCCTCATTTTAGACAGGAAAATTGTCTTAAATTAGCTCACACAGTTCCTAAAAACAGTGTTTTGCACTAGTCAATACATTTTATATTCCTCCTCTTCAAAGACTTTTGAGAATTGATAATTCTCCCCCCTCTGTACAAAGATTAGATCAATTTTGCAGATACTTTCCTAAATTCCAACAAAAGGAATAGGTAATTATAATATGCTTGTCTTTTTAAAGGCCCTTTTTAAAAAGCTATTGTGTATACAAGGCAAAAAATTTACTTATACACATGTACAAACAGAATAGTTTAATATAGGAGTGATGTATATAATGTTTGTGTGATCATTCTCTGGAGGTTAGAGAAGGTTGCATTTGTAGAGAAGCATAAGTCCTTTCATATCCTTAGTCTTCAAAGGACAGTAGCCAATGCAGCTAAATAATGCAAACAGTTTTGTTGCCTAAAAACATGGTCTTGCAAAAGCAAAACCAGTAAGTGTCCATAATAGCAATGAGTCCTATTCCTGTGTAAATTGCTACACCCCATTGAGCTTCAACAGTTCCCCTAGTGTTTAGATTGCACAGGTTTGGATGCATGCCTCAAGAGTGCATTTGGCCTCTGGTAACTGTTTATAGCAATCTTTCTTTTGCCTCTGATTTCTTCACCAGAGATTCCTGTGTAAGAAATATGTGGTAGGGGAGAAAGAGACATCGACCAGCCAATATTTCTCTCTAGCCTCCTACTGCAGCAAGCAATTACTTTCCTTTGTTCTTCTTCATGATGGGTTGGTGTTGAGGTTTTTCTGGGTTTTCACATGCAGTTTAGGTCTCCATGATATGGAGATGTGGCAAAGATAGAAGTGCACAGTCTGGTACTTCCCTGATGACCATGATTGACAATTCTTTTGCTTCCTGGTAGGTGGGAGCCGTAACTCTTAGTATAAGGGCTCTGTTGTAAGCTGGAGGAAGAGGAAGACTGCAATAAAGAGGATAACTGGTAAGTAACACTTATCCCCTTCCCACAAAAGTGCTCTCAATTTATGGCGATTGTTCTGGAAAAAAATGCTTGATTCTGGATGAAAAAGGCCCATTCCTGAGGTTTCCCAGAAAGTGTTCTATATTACCTAGTGACATATCTTAAATTCTCAGAACATCAGAGTAGCTAAGAATAGTTGTTTCAAGTTTTGAGGGTGCCAAGGGCACTCTCAATATGAAAGGCTTCAGAGTAGCAGGTATTTCCGCTATATTTCTGGATTAAAAGTGCTCAAATACAATGTTAGGCAGCGTATTAATTTTTGCTGTGGGTGAACTTTCTATTCTTATCTGTTAAATAGAAGAGCATGGTTTCCTTGTGAAAGGAATACAGGTATTTCAAAACTATGTCTGCTGTTTATCTGTACAGCATTTTGATGTTGTAGACAAATGTATGTTCATTAATTCAGTTGCCTCTGATAGATGTTTGGGATGATGTTTTTCATTCTAGTATTCTTAAAACCTTTAAGATTTCTGGGTGTTGGTAAAACAGGCTTGAGGATGGACTACTTGGTGTTTGGATATTAGTATCAGTAAATCCCAGTAAAATAACACATGTATTTGTAAGCAGAGGAAGAGAAGGGTGAAAAAATGACAGCTACCTGTCTTATCCATCTGTGCTTGAGCAAAATGAGTGGTGCCACTTAAAATCAGTATGTGTTGCCATTAGTGTAGCCTTGAACAGCAGGTGAATTCCCACTGCTTTATGTTGAAAATTATTCTCAACTTCTTGATGCTGTGTGATGAAAATTACTAGTTTTATTTACAGCATCAACATTGCAGCTCTTTTTGGTGTTGATTTTCAGTGTAAACTGCATGAGTGTGATTACTGTGCCAGAGCTGGCACTAAAAATTACTGCAGAGGTTTCAGGAATTGTCCTGATTGCCCTTGGCCACCTGGTTAGTTCCATAAGGAATTAGAAGGCAATGACAGCACATAGTAAGAAATCTGGTCACAGTAAACAGGGAAAGGTACAGTGCTTTACAGGTAAGTTTTGCAGTAGTTTTGCAGGTGTAATCACAAGGACACGTTGTGGAATGCTCGTTCATTGACCAGTGGTTGCCATTCTTCTGAGTCGGGAATGAGTTGGGGTAAATTTGTGTTTTCAGAATGTAAGTCTCCAGAAGGTCTTGAGAAGAGCTGGTAAGTTAGTTAAGCTGACAGAGAAATCTCCTTAGGCAAGTAATTTTTCACATTATTTGCTGAAATCTGCATGGTGATAAAAAACAAGCTATGGGCGAAGCAGGAGGACAGATGGATTACAAATAAGTGTCACATGAGTTTGCCTTAGGATCTTGAGTATGCAAGGATAAATGGTTCCTTTTTATAGGATACAATAAAGCATTGTTACGAATTGAAATTGCTGTCCCTTGCATCTTTCAACAGTACTTTAACAAGAATGGGAAACATTGGAGGATGAGACACACTTGGTTTGTTACTGGGATTTTGTTAAATATGTAAATATAAACTAATCTTGTAATCTTTGCAAATGTCAAATTTTCACTTGACCTCCATTTACATGGAAGCATTGCCTTCAAAGAGTTTTACTTAAAAAAAAAATCAGTTGATGATTCATAATTTAATACATCCCTTGGTTTTACTGTCATCAACTTTGCAAGATAGAGTTATTTTTGGCAACATTACCATGCTGTCATAGATTTCAACCCTTCATGCCTTGAAAGCATGTTAGTGTCTTAAAACCATTCTAATGCTTGATCAGACTTTCTTAACTTCATCTCTATATGTAGTAGAGGTAGCTGGTATGTAGTCTGGTAGCTCAGCAAGTATAGAAAGAATACGTGAAGTTTTCTGTAAGTGTCAGGATTCCTCCTAAGTCCTTTGAAACAGAGATATTCTTTCTGCTTCAATTTCTTACTATGAGAAACTACTATGTATCTCTGTGAGCTTAATAAAAATTAGAGGGTGCTCATGTATTTTAGTATCTCTACTAACCAAGGCAGTTGAGGCTAAAGGGCCAGGCTTGCTGGGCTCTGAAGATAAATGGAGTTATACCACAGCTGATTTTAGTGGACAGTTACGTTTTAGTGAGGTTATTGGAGCTGAAAAGAAAATAGTGAATTAGTACTGAGAACTTAACTTACTGGCATCTTCTTGGAGCTATTAAAAGTCGTAAGTATTTAACTTGTATCCACTTTCAGATGTCTGGAAGAAGAAAGAAGCACTTTGGCTACAGGTACCAAATAAAAGGTGTGTTAAAGGCTGGCACATATGTCTCTAGTCCTTAGTTAGCTGTGAGTTACGCAGTGACCCTTTCACGAGCAGTTTGTCTCTTGTACTGATGCTGCTGGGAGAATGTCCATTAGTAGTTCTAGCTGTAAACAGCATTGATTTCTGCTGTGATATATCTAGTTAATACCCATGCCATCATACTGTTTGAGTGGGAGCAAAGGGCTTGATAGTTAGCTGCAAGAAGAAGCAAACAGATTCAATGCAAGACAGGTCCTTTTTTTATTTTCTCACTTCTCTTACAAAACACGAGAAGTCTGTTTAATTGCTTTCTTCCCTCTTCCTACTCCTCTGAGTTGTTCAGAAAATTGTAGTGGTAATATTCTTGCAGGTTTCTGTGCAGCTTTTATTTCCCATTCCATTCTTGTTCCCATACGATTTGGAAAAGTGGCATTTTCCCCACTCTGGCAACAGCTGATTTTTCTCCTCAAAGGAATTATCTGGCTATAATGAATAACTTATGTGTGAAATTTCCCATATGGAGATGATCAAAAGACATTAACTACAAAATAGTGTATGATGTGATGTGGAAGTGCTGTAGTTACTGCTACTCCATTGCATGCACAGGGAGCCATTAGCAATCTGGCTAATAATTGATAGCTTATAGGCGATTATAGCTAATGGTGGTTACTATAAATTATGCATGGACCTTAAAGAGAAAAAAAAAATACTCCAAGGCCAGAAATTGTTTCAGATGTATCCTACTTAGGGTAAGGGAGAAAAGACAACTGTTAGTTAGGAAAAATTTGTGGAATCAAAGATGAACAGTTTTGCAGAAAGCAGTAGAAAGAAGTTAGTGAATGATATGGAATGAGAAGTACTGCAGTGTGATTTTAAAAAAAGAAAAGCCAACAAAAAAGCCCAAACACAACAAAAAACAACCCTGAAGTCTTAAGTGATGAAGCATGCAGCCAACTTCCTAAGAAACAAGAAATGCCCATTGTAACCTAGCACATTGGGCTGAAATGATGTTTGTTCAAGAAAAATCTCACGCATAACCCAGAAATTGTTTAGAGCTGATAAATAAATGTAACTGAAGTAACATTTTGAAAGTGTGATGTTTGCAGGCTTTCCAGGCAGACAGATCTGGTGTTTGACCACCCTTGTGTGAAGCACGTTTTCCCTGTGTTGAACTGGAGTGGCACTTGCTGCAGTTTGTGACTCAGTTGCTCCCACTCTCCCACTGGGCATCTCACTGAAGAGCTGTGTGCTGCTTCCTTTGTAGCTCCAGCCAGGCACCTGGAGCCAGCAGTTAGAGCAGCACTGCCACTAAGGGTCACCTACTGTCATCAGGGCTGTAGCCACCATGCTTTGAGGCTGCTAATCTACTGTGTTATTCACTCACCCTCCACTCCACCTCTCCTGTCAACTTCGCCCTTTGGTTCCAGAGGTGTTTTGCGGGACCCATGTTCAAAGCTTCATTAAAGTCAAGGTAAATTACATCCACTGCTATCCCCTCATCCACCAAACCAGTCTTTTTGTTGTAGGCAGTGATGATGTGTAATTCCAATCATGATGGCCATTCTGAGTCACTTATTCATGTACCCAGAAGTAGCTTCCACAGCTACTGTATTATTCTTCTATACTCTGGAATTCTGTGAGTCCTGTTTGCTCTTAGATGTCTCCAACTTTACCTTTCTCAATACTGATATAGTCCCTCATGAATGTGCAGTGGCAGAGAGACAGGAGGGCTGAAAATAGACCTTATTATGAAAGATTGAGGCAAAGGAGACATAGAGTAAATTAGCCTTCCCTATTTCTTTTTTTTTTTTTTACTGCTAGGTCCTCCTTCCATTGGGTAGCTGCTCTTGCTTTCCTTAATCTTCTTTTTGCTGTCATTATAGCCTTCAGAAGTCCCTGAGGTTTTTGCCCCCACTACCACTTTCAAGTACAGCTTTGGCTTTTTTAATGTCATGCTGGTGTGTTTGAGCAATTGTCTCTGAGTAGCCCAACTTTGCATACACTTTATTTTGAGTTTATATAAATTACTAAGCAAGTGCCTGGGAAAAGTTGGGTTTACTTAAGGGGTTCATGGACTTTGGTTATTGTATACTGAGTTTAAGAACTGGTCTAGACTGTAGACTGGGAAAAACTTGAACCTTTTTTACAGGGACAGCAAATTTTAATAAATATTTGCAGCAGTGGGATTAGCTATCTTTCAGGTCACATGAAGAAGAGGCTTTTCTGAAACTTAGCATTAAAATTTCAGTGAAAAGTATTATTGTAGTCTGTCTTTGTTCCCAAGATATTGATGCATTGTCTTCCTGGATGACATTGTATAGAGGAAAATATTCATGGTTGAAGTACACTTAAGAGTTTTAGAAAAGCAGCATTTGCTAAATTTTATCAGTAAAACAAACAAAAGGCCAGATGATGAGCATTTGGGAACTCCCCAATGGAGCACTTGCTTAGTACCAGTCCTAATTGAATTGGTTTTGGCGTTGACAAGAAATTGGTCTTATTCCAGTATATGTGAAAATCTATGAAAGAAAATGACAATAGTTGTCTATAAGTTCAAGTATCCTTTCATGCTTTCCTAGTAAATTCAGGCATTCAGAAAGTTCTGCTAACTGTTTTGAACAGAAAATATGCTATACATGATGAAGGGAAGCAAGAGAATGATGCTGTGCCTGTGTGTGTGACTAATAAACTCTGCAGGGCAGAGCAGCACTTCCCACAGTCAGTTGCTCAGCAAAAAGTTCAGATTAAGGCATTTTTGTGAGGCTACTCCCATGGAGATTTAGCATCTTGTGTGTACACTTGAGGGAAGAATTCTGTGCTTTGTAGCTCTTCTTCCCTTTGGTTTTTTGCATTGACTTGGTGATCTGTAGTCTCCTCATTGTTTTCATTGGCTGTAATTTACTGCAGCAATTCTTCATACTTGCTTTATTAAGTGGGTGATGGGAGCTGTATAGGTAGTTCATGAGTCATATAATGTTAAGCAAGATAAGAAAGAAGGGTGGCAAAAACAGTGAGTTTGTTTTTATAATGTGGGCGATTATTCACTTTGCTCTTCAGGAATACTGAGTAATTAACACTTCCTCAACACAGACTTATTAATATAATAAAGCAGGACTTCAGTTGCACCAGAAGCTGAAAGAGAGGTGTTGGAGAGCAGCATAAGTATAATGAAGGGCAATGCTAAATGCTAGATTGTTGAATGCTGCAGTACCAGTGCATTGGGATGCTGTGTCATATTAAAAGAGTAGAGTTTTGTATTGCAATCAGTTCTGGAAGTGGTAGGATATGTATTAATGCTTCCACATGATTATAGGTTGTGCAAGAAGTAAAGTATATTATGTCCATAGAAACCAGGAGTTTCTGACCATGCTGCTTATATTTTGGAAGGAGGCAAAAGAGAAAGAAACTTAGTCATTATGGAGGGGGAGGGGAGACTAAAAACTGATTATTTAATGAACAATGTAATGACTAAAAGTTTGTTGGGATACAGCTGAAAGGATATACTGTAATTAGGTCATTTGATGACCTGGAGTACAAGACCTTCCCTGAAGCTCTGCTGAGAGTCAAGGTTTTCATTTTCCTTCCTTCACTAGTTTTTCTTCTTTCCAAATATATATACATGGCATCTATTAATATTGAGATTTCATAAATATGCATTTTAGGTCTGGTAAATCATAATTCTTACTTCATGTATCTCCTACTTTTTATAATCAGTCTCTTGTGGCAATCTATGCAGAGAAAAGTAAATGCAATTTACTTTTCTCTGCATAGATTGCCACATGCTTGCTTTAAAAACAGGGAGCAATTTCAGAGCTCCCTGTTTTTAAAGCAAGCATGTTTCAATGCGTGTATCAGTCATATTTTTAGGACGTGAAAGAACAGTTTATGCCATTTAAAATTTTCTGACTTGGACTGTAACATAGATCTAGCAGAATCTTACAGGAAAATAATGTTCTGGAAACTGCATCATTCAAGGAAATTTGGCACTTTATTTTTACTCTGTCCTTAACATTTAGTTTTTCAAGCAATTGCACTGCTCATTAATTATAAATTCCTACTTCTGTGGTTTCTTAAGAAGAGCTCTTAAGATTTTAATTGATGGTTCATCATCTTAAAATCATAATCCAATTCTTAGTTTCTAAATTTTGGAAGGATATTTATGAATGGAAGGAGAAATATTTTCAGCACCAAGTGGAACATTTTTCAGAGGACAAGCCAAGACACAATGGAGAAAATGCTTAGTACTAATTTTAAGGATTCTCCTGTTAAGTTGCAAATCATGTCAGGCTTCACCTTGTTCTGCAGTACAAATGTGGAGAGTATAGTGCTGCCTATCACGGGTTTAACTCTGAAATAGTAGAAATTAATGAAACACAGGCACCTGTTTCTTGGATATTACTCTAAAGGAAGTATTTTTCTCTTTTATATTTGGAGTAGTACTTCCAGTAGGGTGATTAATTTTGCCTCATCTCCTACATGATTTTATTCGATAAAATTCAGCATACTTTCAGGTTTATAGCACTTTCTAGCCCCAGATTCTTGTATCATAAACCAGAAGATACCATCCAATCTGACCTCCAGTTTAAAATGGCAACTATAATTTTAGCCAGTGAAACTTAATTGAAGAGATTAACAGCAAGATTACTCATATGCAATAACTGGTGAAAATACTCAGATGCAGTACAGACCATAAACTACAGAGCCCTTTCTGATTCTTTCCCAAAAAACCCTTACATTGAAATTCAGGCATTTCTTACTCTAAGACAAAATGGGCATTCAGACTAGTTGTTTTCAGATTATATAATAAAAGCAAGGGTGCTGGATAAAAAAATGGCATATAACGTTGAAACTTAAGCTCTTAATAATTTTAGTGTTTTGGAAAGAGAAGCAAAGATCGTTTTTCTACTTGCTGTAATGGATTTTCTGGTTTGCATGCTTTGAGGTAGAACTGTCCTGTGCCATGCTTTTACAGTAAGTCTCCCAAAATGCTAAGTTTTCACTTCTAAAATGGATTATAAAAGACTTCAAAATATTAAGTCAAACTGCATACCACAAGGACTCATGTTTGCTTGATGAAATGTTAACATTAATGGTTTAGAAGCACAACTATCTATTCTGTCTTGCAGTGTTTTGCCTTCCAACCAGGCAGTTTTCACAGGCTTTCTGATTCATGGTAAGCCCATGGAAAGCCCCACCTAGACCTTGAGAAGATCCTGCTGTCTTTTCCACATCTGTGGCTGGTTTGTTCACCTGCTGTGTGCCTTCTCAGGGATCTCCTGTGCACTGGCATCCTGGGCTTGCTGTGTCTCTGCCTGTCTGCTGTCTCATCCTGAGACTGTGGCAGCTTCCCCTGGCTGGGTATGGTTAGCTGCCTCCAGGGAAAGGGACACTTTCTGTCTTCCATAAGATCACACCTGAAAGAGTTCAACACACTGGACACAGCAAACATGGAATCTTCTTCATGGTTCTTCACCAAATGCTGAGTGTTTGTTTAATTGAGGAATAACCCACTCAGCACTGAGTACTGCAGGTGTGCCCCTGAGTGAGCAGGGCACTGCCCTGGGGATACCCCTGCCCACTGATACCTGGCTTTGATACAGGAGAGGCATAGCTGTCTTCATGAGCCCCTGACAGGTTGATCTGTTGTCTCTCCCCTCTGATGTGTGTGTTTGGGAACCTGGCAGAATTCCACAGCGACCGCGCTCTGCCTTGGGCGGCTGCAGCGGCCCCACAGCGCTGCAGCTGGTGGTGCACCACAGGGTAGTTGTTTTGTGGTGAGCCATAGGAAGTCTGGCTTGAGACCATTGCCAGCTGCTGTTTCCAAGGCTGGTACAGCTCCAGAGGCAGGAGAAATTCTACAAATAGTAAGGCCAAGGAAATGACATAAATCTAAAAATCAGTTATCTAAAGTAAACCACATCTTTTTCCATTGCGATTTTTCACTAAGGCTTTGTAATAATAACCTGTTCCCAAGTGGTGTATTTCTGAAGGGTGTTTCACTTCCACAAAGAATTAGCATCTTCAGCCAAACCTTGAACTTTCCCTGTGATTATTAAATATGAGCTGAACTCCCTGCCAGTCTCTCCTATCCTGAGGACTTCAGTTCTTTTTTTGAGGTGTAGTCAACCATTCTGGTCTCTTGCCCTGTCATCCAGCATACTGTTTCAAAGTGCATACTTACCAGCTGGTTTGTGTTGAAAGCTTAATTTTATTGAAATTTGGCTGATGTGACTGGTCAGGAATCTTGAATTACAGAAGATAACAATTTTAATGTTACATCATCAGCATAGTCTTGTGCTGTAGTCATATGCTTGTGAACAGTTCTTTCACTTTATTTTACTTACAGTATGTATTAAAAACCAATATTTATTTGTTGTTCTGAGGTGTTGTGATCAAGTATAGCTGTTAAATAGCTTGATCAGTGTGGCTAGCAATAAAGACAGGCTGCATTTGATCGTATGTTTTGAGGTGGTGTTGCTTTTTTGATTTTTAAAAGGGCACTGCCATAGTATAAGCCTGGGTGAGCATCTCAAATTACATAAAGGGTTATACAGATTAAAAACAAACATCTCTTTCTCTTCAACTTATATAGAAAGTAAGCACAGGATACCAACAAATGCGTGACTGCAAAGAATCAGTGGAAATCTGGTTAGCATGAAGGCTAGCATTGGAAATGTAGCAGTGTCAAGCAAGAGCTTAATAAGGATCTAGGGATAATGACACTGTGGGACAGTCTAGTAATCTGAGGATGGCAGCTGCACTTTTTATGAGAGTGACCATTTGTCCTTCAGCCTTGCTATTTAATTGTGATCTTTCTTTTCTGTTTTTTTCTTAGGTTATGGTTACAGTGAGACAGAAGTAATATATCTGAATAATTATGCTACTTGAATATTCATTACTTTATTATTAAGCAGGCCATTTTAAATACAGGCAATTTTAAAATATAGATTGCTTTTGCATGGCAGTGAGCCAAACCTTGCCTTAGGTGTTGATGTTAGANAGTTTTAAAGTCAAGCTCTGGGTATCTTTCTAAAAGGATTCATAGGCTTCATTGGAGATAATAGCTGCTTTTTTTGTTTGTTTTGGTGGGGTGATGAGTGTTACAAAAGTCAGTTCATATAATACTGATTCTCCCACTTGGTATTGAAATAGTTTGGGGATGCATATGTATGAATGCTTACAAAATTTATTTGAATGGAGTGTGAAGCAAGGCAGTAAAGGTCTACACTAGTAAATACGAAGTCATCTGGACTAGTCAGCATGGATTCACCATAGTGAAGTCACCTTGACCAGCTCAATAACCTTCCATAATGGGATGACTGGCTTGGTAGGTAAGAACAGTGGACAATTGCCTACCTTGGCTTCAGTAAGGCTTTTGGCACTGCTTTCAGTATGATCCTCATAGAGAAGCTGGTGAAATAGGGGCTGGGAGAGCAGACAGTGAGGTAAAAACTGGCTGAATGGCCAGGTCCACGGAGTGGTGGTCAGTAGTTCAAAGCCTAGATGGAGTCTGGCAGCTAGTGGTGTACCCAGGAGTGAGTACTGGAACCAGTCCTGTTGAATATCTTGATTAATGATTTGGATGATGGGGCAAATTTGTTGATGATACAGAGCTGGTATACCAGAAGGTCGTGCTGCCATCCATGAGGATCCTAACAGCCTGGAGAAATGGGCAGGCAGGACCAACAAGGTGGAGTGCCAAGTCCTGCCTCTGATGAGGAAGAACCCCAGACAACACCAGTGAATGGTGGGGGCTGCCCAGCTGGAAAGCAGCTTGGCACAGCTGTCTGGGTGAGCATGGGCCAGCTCTGAGCCCTTGCAGCAAAGAAGGCTGATGGTATCTGGGGGCTGCATTAGGGTGTTGCCATCAGGTAAAGGGAGGTGATCCTTTCCCATTACTCAAGCCTGATGAGGCTATACCTGGAGTATTGTGTCCAGCTCTGGGCTTCCCTAGAGAGTTGTGGCCATTGCAGAGTGTCCATCAAAAGAGGAAAGTGGTGATTACTGACTAGAGCATGTCTCTCATGATGAAAGGCTTGAGAAAGCTGGGGCTGTTCTGCTTGTAGAGGAGGAGGCTCAGGAGTGGTCTCTACAATTATTACCTGAAGGTGTGGTGTACAGTAGACAGAGCCAGGCTCTTTCCAGTGATGCCCAGTGACAGGACCAGAGGCAATGGTCACACACTGAAATGCAGGAGGTTCCCTCTGAACATCAGGAAACACTTTTTCATTGTGAGAGTGACCCCGGTGCTGGTAAAGTTAAACCAAAGTCCTTATCCTTAGAGATACACAGAAGCCATGTAGATGTGATCCTGGGCAGCTTGCTCAGGGTGGCCCTGCTTGAGTAGATTTGGTCCTTGTGTATTTCTGTCTTCCTGATTAAAATAAAATAATACAACTGACTTTGTTCTATGGAAGAAAAATAAAATTAATTTAATAAAAATGAAAAGGCTACTTGCAAGGGCTTTTATGTTCTCTTCCACACAACTGTGAACTTCAGTATAGTTCTTCAAGGAAGAGGATGAGTGATATATCTATTGCTTGGCTGAAAAAAAAAATGCAGTGTTTACTGCAGGGAAAATTTTCTAAGGTGGACATGTAAGACAGGAAGGCACTGGCTGGATCATACTGTTCTTTCCTTTGAACATAGAGACTAATCATTGTTGTCACTGCAACTTTTAAAATAAAGCCTTAAGGGTTTTGTTTCTGTGCAACAATTGTAGAGCAGTAGAAATAGCATCCAATTCAGAAATTGTGATAATCATGAACTAAAGATTTGAATTTATTCTTCTGTATTATTAGTATGCTTCCATCTTAGTATCTTCAAACTGCAGGGGTTGTATTATGTAAAAATATAAAAGCTGCATTCTGCAATAAATTATTGCTTTAATAGTTGTGTTACAGTGCCAAAATATTGCAAGAAAATGACCATTTTCCAAATAACTTTCATGTATTTCTTGAAAGGTTATTGCAAACTCTTGCCCTAAAAGCTTGGATGAGGAACATGTAATTATTATTCTTTAGAGTGTGACTTGATTTTCACATAATTATCATTCAGATTTGGAAGAAAATCAACTCTTGGTAGTGTGTCTCACCTCGTGTACAACATCCAGATTTTAATTTCATAGTTCAATTGAGACATTCTTTTCTTGTTTTGGAACTGTAGAAGAAGTAACCGTGAAGTCAGGAGAAATCCAGTCTTTACAACAAAATGTTTGAAAATGTGGATGAACATTTTTTCTGCATGTATCTTTTGGGGGAGGAAAAAGTCCAACAAATGTTGACATCCAAAATTAATTTTTCCAAGAAAGTTTGTTGCTAGTAAATTAGAGTAACAGCAAAAGCTTTTTTGTTGCTCTGCTTTTGGGGTTTTGTACCTCTCTCTCTGCTGCTTTTCATGAGTGTCCTACTTTGCCTCAGCAATCTTTTGGTGTTTTTCTGGTTCACCGAAAGTGCTGTCGAGTTTAGCATTTTAACAGGGTCAAAATCCTGTCTTGCACATAGACTATACCTTAATTTTCTGTTATTATAGTGATAGCTGCTTTAAATTCAAAAAGGTGAAAGATACTGTAGAGATTTTTTTTTTGACTGTTCTCTACTTCCCCATTAAGTGCTTAATCATTTAGTTCATGGAGCTAGTTTAAAGCTGAGAAAGTATTGTAAAACTACAGTATTTCTGTTTTACAAAATGCTTCTCATGTCATGCTGACTTGTTCCAGTGAGAGAACTTCAACAGGACAAGAAGGATATTTTATTGTGTGAGACGTTCCTTGGACATCTTGTTTCTGAACTTTCATCTCTAAAGCCTCATTGAGGAAGGTGAAAATCAAGTTGTACTTGCTCACTTTTTTCATTTGCTGCTTGCAGTATAACCTTAAAGGATGTCCTGAAGTTATTGTCTGCCACTAGTCTATTTTACAGTATTTGGAGGCTGACAAAACTTCTTCACTTAGTGAAGGCACTTGAACTTACTTCTGTGCCTGAAGTAGGTGGCCTTCCAAAAGCAGCCCTGTAGAAGAGCCATAAAGAGTTTAAAGCTGTCTCTTCAACTAGTAGTTGCAGCAGCTTAAACTACCTGATGACTGCTGGGGAGCACTTCCAGCATGGAGAGTTTCTCTCCTCCACTGGCTGAACAGCTCCTCTCAGCCCTCTTCCAGCTGTCTGTCCAGATCAGCCTCTTCTGTTCCCTCCTGCAATGTCTCTTCTACACTGCAGCTCTTACCTTCTCCTGTACATTCCTGTAATGTGGCACAAACAAAGTTCATAATAAAAAATAAAATTATATCTTTTCGTGCTGCCTCTAGTTTACTTAAAACTGTCTCTCTCATTGCAGTCTATGGTGTCTAGCAGCACTGCAGCATCTCCTTTAGCCTTGCTGTGGTTATTAGCATTTAAACATAAGTTTAGTGTAAAAATTACTCATGAAACTAAAAATAGGAGCAACTGATTAAACTGTTCCTTTCTGGAGTGCTTTGTCCTTGCATCACAGTCTGTTTTACCATGTCTCTATTCAAAGAAAAGCCCAGAAAACCTATACATATATAGTGGTACATCTGTTCTTTTTAAGAGTTGAAGATTTTACTGGGCTGTTTGAATTAGGACAGTTTCTGGTAGGTGTAATTGTGATCCATCCTGCACTTTTTTTAGTGTGTCAAAAGTATGGATATGTTGCATTGTGGTTAACAGGAAAAGTGGGGAAGATAATCCAGGTCATCAAAGGTCTGAAATGCCTTCGTAGATATCCAGACTTGTCCATAGCATAATGTCAGGATGGGGAAATTGGGTTCATAGTTCAGATACTTCAGCTGGATGCATCAAGTTGAGCATGTATAGGTGATACAAAGCTCCTTGTCATTGTTAGAAAAGCTCGTGCTGTGTTTTATGTTTTTCTGCCTGTTTTTGCATCTTCCATGGCACCTGGACTAGGCAAAGAAAGACGCATGGTATGTAATTAACAACTAAACATACGGTGATTGCCAACTATTCTAAAAGGCAAAAGAGTATTGAATTTAAAAAAAAAAAGACAACAAACAAAAAAATCCCCCAAACCCCCCACCCACCCCATCTCTCCAAAAAATCCAGCCCAATCCCAACAACAAAGAAACTACCTTTTCTGTTTTTCTGTCTCTCACATTACAGAGATAATGGCAATAATCAGATAGTGGCTTTATTCTTCCTTATCCTTACCTTTTAAGAATTTATTTTCCTGTATTTCAAACTCTGTCCTTATTTGACTAGAACTGGCAGCCAATTTAAAACCTCTCAGGTAGAGGTGCTAGCAGATTGCATAAGCTTGAGAAATTCAAATAAAAAAGGATTAACTTGCTTTTAGCACTGGCAAGAAATGCCAGTATTGCTTCTCTTCTCTCCTTTCCTTGAAGAAATTGAAGTTGACATTGCTGGAATGTGATGTTTTTTCTCCTTAATAGAAAATACTGGTGCTGAAATACTAGGAGTCCTGGGTTAAAGGGCTAAGTTTGCCAGTTAGAAGCAACCAAAATATGGTTTCAATGGGAAATGATAAAAGTGTTAGTTACAATTTCTAATGATGAAATGTAATCGAAACCACGCTTTTACTGCTACTTTATTTTGTTGTTTTAGGGGATTTTTTTTTCCTCTATATAGTCTTTCAACATAATATTTTAAAATTTTGAGCAATACCTATGGCACTTGCGGTTTGGTTTCAAAGAAAACCAGACATGCATCTAAAATGTGTTTGAAATCAAGAGTTCAAGGGCAGCGTGTTGAACGGGCTTGCAGACCTAATGGCTGGGTGGCAAACAATAGAAACAGGCTATTTTAAGACTTTTTTTTTAATGGAATAGGCCAATGCTGCTTTCGAAAAGACAAGTTATATTAAAAATCTTTTTTCTTGACATTTCTAAAAAGTGAACAGTTTCCACTTGCAAAAGAAAGTAACTGCTGTGGTGTATCCAGACCTGAAGAAAAGGTTGGGAGTCTGTATTAGGCAAGTGTGTAAAGTACTGCATTGGTCTCTGGAGAACATGAAGCACATATTTACCACTGTTCCCAGTCTTATATTGGGGCAAACCTCTGCAGGTGCAAGTGCAGGATTATTGCAGCAAGTAGACAAAATAGATGGAAATTAGCAAAAATCAAGTAAATTGGGGAAAAAAATATTTAACGGGGTCAATGCTAAATCAAAGTAAACCTGATAAATTGCAGTGAAGAAAACCTAACTTTTGCTTGGAAGTAATATATATTTATGTATATAAAGTAAAATTGTTCAGACTATTGCTCGGGCTACTTCAGGGTAGGAGAGACAGATGAACCTCCTGCTCCAGAAAGCTTGAAATGAGCCTTTTGAAGTGAAGGGTGAATTCAAGGTACTTGTTGCACTTGATAATCTGTTTCACATTTACCTTTCCTGGTGACAGTATGTGCTGATCTCAAATGGCGTATACCCAGGCACTTGAGAAACACTCCAGCCAGTGCTGCAAGCCCAGCTGCTTGCAGATGTACCAGAGCTCCTGCCTGGCAGAGGAAATTGCTGCTTCCAGAGGGCAGTTGTTTTTCTGGAATGGGTTGGACATTGTACAGTTACAAATGCCTTCATACTGCCTCCTGTTTCTCTCGTATTTTACAATTGCCTGTTTGTTGGATCTGAGAGATAATTAAGTAATTAAAAAGATTAATTGATTTCATAACTGAATTTGCATTCCAGGGATTCTGGAATTGCAGGAAGCTATTAATGCAAAAAATGTCTTTGTGTTAGTTCTAAATAGCTCTATAAATGTGAGACCTTATTGGTTTCATGACTGTAGCCCTTAAACAAATAACCCATCTGTCTTCAACATGATTAAGTATTTTAAACATTTAGGGTGAGATTGATTGTCAAAGGTGATTAAGATGTTTTTCTCTAATAATTTTTCAGTACAGGATTTACAATTTAATTAAGATGTTGCTAGCCAGCTGTCTTTTGCATGGAAGAAAATATTCTCTTTGCATACGTGTTTAATTAACAGTAGTTATAGGTAATAGAACCATTGAAGGCTTACATTGTGGCACAGACAAAAGAGATTAGTAGTTGAGTTCATACTTTTTTGTGTTTACACCAAATGTCATAAACAAACTCATAAGTTCCTTGTCCTAGAGCTTATATGGGCAATTTCATCTGGCTTTCATTAATATTGATAGATCTCAAGGCCCAGACTGGGATACTATGCTGTAATGGGTGTCACTTCGTGGTGCAGCATAATCCTCTATAATTTGCTTCCGATGTAATAAGAACTTGGACATTGGAGAGGGGAAATATTTATATAAACAAATACCACTTGGATTTCCCCTAAGTCCCACTTTTTTCAGATAGAGCATGTGTACTTTTATTTTGGTTTTGTCCTAGATGACAATAAGTAATTACAAAGACATCATTATTTTGCTGTAGATTGATATGTGTGTGGAAATGTTAGTACATGGAATACAGATTTAGTTAACTGGATGCAGGTTTCTCCTAATTTCTTCTAATTAGCTTGTATCTGTTGTTCATGAAGTTAGTTTGTATGTAAACTGAATTTCTCATATAGCTGTTTATGGTCAGGATGTTTCCAGGAATTTCTTTGGGATAAAATCTTCCATTTTATTAAAAACACACTAGACAACAGTTGCTAATCTTGGGATATATGCTTTGATTTCCTTTCAAGTTTCAAATACATTTCCTCAGAATTTAGAATCCAGTGAGCTTTACCTATCTCATCTTCCTTAAATTCAGTTTTACATTTTGTTCCATTTTGTTTGTAGGTGCTCTCCCCACTTTCCTGGTTGCACAGTGGGACTTTTCCCACTGCTGCTGATGCCCAGATGGTCTCCTTGCGGGAGGAGCAGCCTCAGCCATTCTGTGGGTGAGTAGAGGCCATTGGGATGGAGGCCTGGACAGTCGTGCCTCTCCTCCTACTTGCCCCTATTCTCTTCTTGCCAGGCAGCCTGTGAATTCCTCTAAAACTCTACCTATCTGTCATGAAGCATTTGCATTTCCCTCCAGTTTACAGGCAGGGTTGGAGGAGGTCTTGCAACAAAAGTTTTTTATCTGGAGAAAAAACTCTTAATAGCCTCCCAGTCATGTGGCAGCTCCTGGTTGGTCTGTTAAGTGCAGTGAGAAAGAAGCATCCATTCCCATGGGCCTCTCAGTGTCTGTGATTCCTTCCATCAGAAATCTTGGTCACAAAGCTGAAAGACCACAAAGTGTTACAGGTCATGACTTGAAGATACTCTGGTGCTTCCTCTGTTTCTTCTTCTTCTTCATTGATCTGTCACTGATGAAATCTGGAGTCCTGCTTTGTTAGGAATGGTAGAGACGTACAGGACTGCTAGTTACCAATGGGCATGGGACAAACCAACAAAACTTCATATTTTTTTTAGTTTGGTTTGTCTTGTTTTTACAATGGGGCTCCTGTAATGTGTATGTTTTTGGAGGTATGCTTTGGCCTAGGTAAAAGAAAGTCATAGGTTGAAAACAATATATTCAGTTCTGCTACTTTTTAAAGACCAGTTTCTTATCTTTTGCCTGAAGTAGTTCAACAAGATACTTAAATCACTGATCATGAAGTTTTTCATGTTGGTTGGAAGTGGTGCTTTGAAATGGTCCTTGATTCAACAACTCAGACAAGCTTTTTCAAACTATCAAGGTTTTGCTTTCCTTAAGTGGTGGGATTAAGTCACCTTCATGCTGAGCATTACTTTGTTAGCTAGTAGATCCATTTAGGATTTGCATAATGCTGTCTTTAAAATAAACCAGTGTAGTTGAAAAGCTATATAGTAGCTGTTAGTACTAAATGAGCATCTGAAAGGTTCATCTACTCAAGATTTAGTGACAATAATCTGTTTAAGCATTTAGTAAATGAGTGCTTGGGTTTGTGGACCAGCACTAGATAGTAATTTGTAGCAACTGCAAAGCTGCCTAAATGAGAGTCTGAATAAAGTGGTGGTAAAAGGACCACTGCCATTCCTTAGCATCTTCCATTACTTAAAATAAGCACCTCTCATCTACAAAAAAGGTGTAAGCAAGCAAAGTAGAATAAGAGGAGACTTCTGAAGTAAATGTGCTTTGAGGTGGAGAAGGCTTTCATGGTATCTGCATAAGTATTTTTTTACCTTATACAAAGATTATTTCATCTTTTTTAAGACAAGACATTTATTAGAATCTCTGTTCATTTGCCTAATTAAATAGTACTCAAATTTAGGCACTCAACATTTGAGTTGAGTACTATTTTATAGAATTCCATGTTATAAACAAGGCTGTGGTCAATTAAATAGACTTAGTGAATCCTTATTCAGGCAATGTAAGAAACGTTAAGTTCAGATTAAAAACCAATGCATTGTTAACAAAATGAAATTAACTTTACTATGTTATTTTGGATCTTTTCTCATTTCAAGCTGTAGTTGATAAGAAAAACCTTGAAAAAATTTTGTCTTCAATTTCTTGAACCATTTTATGGCTGATGTTTCTTTACTGCTGTCTTGATCTTCATTGTACATTACTTCTTGTTATCCTCTACTTTTTCTCTGTACTTTATTTTGATAGGAAAAATCCTTCCAGAAAAATATTAGTTAACATGTACTGTTTGAACTGTTGTCCAGTCCAGTGTTAAGTAATGTATTGCTGCTGTGGTATTAATGTTAGAAAATATAAGAGGTTAACAGAAAAAAACAGTTACTAATATCATCTAAGGTGGTAAATCATAACAGATACTATGTGGAGATGCTTGTGTCTTGTTCTTGTAATGAGTTCTGCAGACAGCTGTAGCACTGTTTTATGCATTAAATGATGAGTGGTGGTGGTGTTATAATTATATGAAGAGTGGCTAAGTGGTGACTTGTATTTTTGTGCTTTTTTTTACATATTTTAATCAAAAAAGTCGCTTAATACAAGGTAGCTACTAAGTGCTATCTCTACTCAAATGACTAATATATGATCATTTTTATTAGTCTTTTTGGTTGACATTACTGATTCCGGCTAATTGAATGATATTTTATATAGATGTAAGACTTGGGGAGGGATGGGATACTCTTATCTATTAGAACTGAGATGGTCAATGCAC
Organism: Hylia prasina; assembly: GCA_013397195.1. Lineage (NCBI taxonomy): Eukaryota > Metazoa > Chordata > Aves > Passeriformes > Sylviidae > Hylia > Hylia prasina. The sequence goes on along the minus strand of VYXD01009137.1, from coordinate 426,347 downwards.
AAATACCACATCCACATAGTGAATGTAGCTATTTGGTGTCTGTGAAAGGGATCATCTCTGTGTTAAGTGTCTGATGCAAAGAGTTTTAGAATTCCATTGCACAATTATGTCCCTTTTCTCTGTGTGGAAAGATCTTTGCAGAATGAAGCTACATACTACACATTTGTCAGAAATGTATCTTGAAAACATTTTTCACCATTAGAATGAATGATGCAGGTGGTATGAAAATTGCCTTTGATACATATATTTTCAGTCCCACCACAAAGAACTGATCAGAGAGAGGAATGGTAGGTGCATGCCTGTGTTTGTCTGCAGCATTTCACTTCTTAGCAAGCAACAGGAGTGATTTCTGTTGCAGAGAAACCAATAGTGGGCAGGTGGCCAAAGCTGCTTTGGCTTGCTAAGACGCCACTGAGGAGCAGGATGCTGCCTGAGTCCAGCTCAGGATTGTTTTGGGATGTAAGTGAGCAAGCAGCCCTGCCAGCTTTCCCTCTGCTCCGTGCAAAGCCAGGGTGCCAGCTGCCTGCAGCAGCGGTGTGGGCGATCAGGCGCCTTCCCTTGGCACTGCCTTCAGGTAGAGATCTGAACCGTGGTGTTAATCCCCTTCTGTTTACTCTGCCTCGCACCGAGGGAGAATTTTCATGTTTACTGCATCACTGAATAAAAGCCATTTACGCAGTATGATACTCCTTCTCAACTTTATCACCTCTTCCACTCATTTAAACTTCTCCTAAACTAGGTTTTTGCACCTCTCATGGTAAATGTCCTTGGTAGCACACGACCTTTTTTTGATATTGATTTGACCTTCAGGCAGAATTGTGTTGGTCTCTTCAGCCTCCCAGTTAAACTGTGATATTCTAGTCAGCTCTGTATATTTAGCATCGTCATTAAAAATCGCAGTAGAAGTTAATTTGAATATTTCTTCTCCTACATGTGGTTTTATGCACAAAGTGGAGGAGTTCATTGCTTGTTTGGTTCTGGCAGTAACATTTAATGGAGAAAGCATATGCTTGGAGCAGGCGTGTGAAGCACAGCTGAGGGTTGCTTGTGGGGAGAAGGAGGCTGTGCCCTGCTTGCAGGTTTGTTTTGATGTGTTCCCGATTCACGGCTTCCAGCATGTTTCTGAGCACTACACTGTGGCAGGCTGATCAAAACATTGACTTTTTCTCCATTAGCTGCATCTTTTATTTCTTAGCTTCCTGTGGCTTCTGTGGTGCTGTTGGTCCCATCAGGAGGCCAAGCCAGGGAAGTTTGCACAAGGAATGCCTGTGGTCAATGCCAATGATTCTCTCTATGCAGTTTTCCCTCTTTGAAGAATAGGATTTTTCTCAGTCGTTGCTGTGTTCTTCTGCAGTTGTGCCGTTCCTCATGATCTATCAAACATAATTAACTCTTCCCAGATTTGTCGTACCCCTGAGTAACTCTTCTGTCTCCAGACAAAACAAGTGTTTCTTGTTCGTTTACTTTTAGCCACTTCAGTGATGCTGCCCAAGGGAGGCTTTGTCTGTAGGCCTAGTTCAATAGCAAACACCTTTTCTTTTGAGTACAGTAGAGTTTTTTTGATTGACCTTGATATGTGTTTCTTTCTCATCCCCATTTGTGGTGATGCAGAGAAATTAGAATATGACTGAAGAAGCTTGAATACTCTAGAAATATATTTTTCAAAGAGTAGCATGTTTTTTCTGGAGGTACAGGTCTGGTAGCTCTTTCTTTTTCCCAGTGATGTTTATGCTTCTGATTTACTTTTTACAATAATAGGACAAAAATCCACTAATGCATTTCATAGGTATTATCAGTAGCAGGAGATATATGAATAACATTGCAGCAAATCCAATGATGGTTTTAATGAGTGGGTTTTCCATAATGTCATAGTGTTCTGGGGGTTTTTTGTTCATATACGTGTGAGTGTGTACATATATATAAACATAAACTAAACCTACAGACTCATCTGACTAAAGTTTCATAATGTGATGCAGCACTGTGTCATAACCTATCTAAAGTAGCCCATTGCTTCTGTATCATTTCAAAGAACAGCTGCATGTATTTCCAATGTTATTCATAGTTCAGCATGGTCAGAAGTACCTGGGGTGGACCAGTATGTGGCTGAGAAATATTTACTGGTAATGGTAATGGAATAGAGGTGGTGTCTGTTTTGTTTTCCCCAAAGTTTAACAGTCTTAAATTAGTCATGTAGCAATTGCTTTTTTGTTGTTGTTACGGTAATCAATGGTATTTATCTTCATTTTTTGTAGAGTAATATTAAGGCAGGCTTCTTTATATGTAATGAAGCTGCTCTGTGGTGATGCTGAAGGGATTATATATCCAGGATTAAATAAATTTATGTTATAAGCCACGGGCATTTTGAGTTCTCTGAACCTCTGTTTGTATAAACAGATTGACAATTTTTTTGATTTAACCTTTTTGTCTCCCAACAAGATTTAATAATTTCTTTGCTTTCTTCCATCCTTGTAATATAGAGTAGAATGTTAAACATTGTTTGTATGTAACATTTGTTTACAGTTTAAATTAGTAACAAAATTTTGTTACAAAACTTTCAGTTTCACTTGATATTAAGATGGTGATTTCTGGTATGAGCTTGGAAACTTAGTTCAAGTAGGCTGATTTGATTTGGTTGTTCCCATATCCATAGAAACTCTAGCACTGTGTCCATGGGATGTTTATAGCCTCTGTTACTGGACACAACAGAGAAACAGCATACACATGGTGTAACATCCAGCCAATTATTTCAGATCTGTGTACTCGTTCTGCTGTTTGCTTGTTTAGTATTACAGAAGGAGTTTCCATACCTTTTTCTTCTCTAATAAAAACTTGGTTTTTTACCATCTGATATTAGGGAACAGCCCTCTTTAGTTATCATTCTTGTCTATTGCACTTTTACTTTTTCAAAGACATTGCTGTGCTTTATACTTCATTGGATTATGCATTTTGCTTCTGCATTCGTACATGTGTGTAGTTGCTTCCATTATGTCATGCCTGGTACAGTAACTAAACCCATAATGTAATGGAGAGGGTGCATTTAGTCTTAAAGTAGTCACTTTCCTTTTCAGTGCTACAAATTAGTTTTCTTGAAATCTGATGCAATTATTTTAGAAGCTTCATTTTTAATTTATACTTCTAAGAATCTCATTTATGAGTACTGCTTCTCTATGTATTCTCACTGCATTTTTTTCTTGAGTCAGCAATAATGAGTCTTAACTCTGGCAGATTTGGGCTGGAACCAACAAGAAATTACCTTAAAAAAAATGGTTAAAAGGAATCCCAGCAGACAGCAAATGACACAATTCTTAGTGGGTTTTGCCATCTAGGAGTGTAAACTTACAATGTTTTTACTTGTTAGGCTGTGACTGCATGTGTTTACTCCTCTGCCATACGATCTCTGAGGGCAAGCTTGTGATGTCAAGTCCTTACAATTAACTTACTTTTACTTTAAGAGCACAATGTTTATTCCACCGATGATGGAATGCCTCAGGCTCAGTATGTAATCTTAACAACCTGGCTTTGTTTGTAATAGTTATGGCTTTTTTGCTGTCAATAAAAAGTTCATCAGGATTTAATGTCGCGTCATTTTGTGCTCTTCTGTGAAAATGTCTTTGTATGAAAACTGAGTTGACTTTCACTATTATGTTGCTGATGCTCTGCTGACATTTTGAGGAGGGTACATGTACAGCTGGTTTCTCTTGAAGTTTGTTGCTGAACCACTGTGGCAATTATAAAGTGATTGCTAAACGTGTAACATTTCAACACACTTGTCTCAGAAAGCATGATCCATATGTGTAAGCACAATGGATAACTTTACTAGAATGATACTGATGAAGTCAACAGAACTAGTAGCAATTAAAGTTGCCTGAATTTTGGTGGGTTAGTCCATTAGGACACTGTTGTGGTTATTTTTTGGCACAGCTGTGCTGTGGGTAGCAAACACCAAAGTACATTGAGTGTTTAGTTCTCTTTATGTTAGTGACTAGATCAGGGGCCTGTTTGATATCACGTTTCAAGTGCAAATTTAGTATTATTAGCCTCTCAGTTATATTACTATCTCCAAAAGATATTTCAACAATTATTGGGTTCTGTTTGTCTGTTCTTTGTCAAATCTTTGTTCAAGCTGAGGATGAGTTCTAGTTTTTGTGCTTCAGCATTTATACCTTTAAATGTAGGTGAATGTACTACTTAAAAGTCTGAATAGGATGAGGCATGTTTCCTTCTACTGTTTTGTTTCTTTGTGTGCATGGTATGGTGCAGGAGAAAAAGGCTATCACACCTGCCCTGATCATGGCTGTACTCTTCTCCTGCATTTTTGGTGGCATTTCCCATGAGAGAGGTAAGGGAGGGAGAAAACTACAACTGATGTTGAGATAGTTTAGCGATTCAAGTATTTTTGTTGCTGAACTTAAAACATGTAAATTGAAGTGCTTTCTGCTACATCTGCTTCTGGAGCATTTAAAACCAAAGTAAAAACAGCAAAGTGCAATCCCAGAGCAAATAATCAATTTAGATTTTTTTTTTCTTTAAGGGTTTTGTATTAAGTACATTTCAATGTTCATTGTTTTAAAAGAAAACCCTGAAGAACTCTGTACCTCAGGTTTAACTTTAACATTGATGATTTTTGTTCTTGGAGATAACCAGTAGGGAATCTGTATTCATTATATGCTTTCTTTTACCAGAGGTCTCTTTAGTTTTTGATATGACATTATCAAAATAGACACTGCTTGTAGTTGGCCAAGGATATAAAGCATTCAAAAAATGTTTGCAAAAGTTCAGTAGGGGTTTAAGAAAAAACTTTTCCATCGGTGGGCTTTTGGACATGAGGAGGCAAGGGCGATTTCGTGAAGTCTTGTAATGCTGTGTTGTCAGGTACAAGGATTGAAAGCAAGGACAGACTTTTGGGCTCTTGCTTCTCCCCCCGGATTTGGACAGTGCATTGAAAGGAGGTTGGTTGAATTAAATGGACTAGGGATGGGATCTGAAGAAGGAGGGCTAGGCAATTAAACATGAGCTGAATGGATGATAAGGGAAACAGAGAGAGGAATTTAGGAAGGAAGAACTAGAACAGTTGGGAGGGTGATAAGGGTTGATGTTGGAGGGGAGGTGGGGGGGAAGATATGCAAAAGTTTGTGGTTTTGTACTTTCACTGTCTGCAATTCAAGCTCGGAATAATTGACAAGTTTCATGTATTTACCATTTACTTACCAAGTTAGTTAGGTTTTGAGTCGCTGTAATGTTGGTCCTGATAGAAATTCATGACTTCCTCTGCTTTACCTCCTTATTATCATTGGAAAATATTTGTAAGCATTGTAAATCTATGGTGAATCTAATAAATATCCTTCTTATTATGAATTAATACAACTCCAAATGATGCAAATTTGTATAATATCCTAAAAATAAATGCAACTTTCTAAAAGAAGTGTTGTCTCACAAATCCTTGAATTCACATGGTACATGTGGAGTTACATTGAAAAGGATCTGTAAATGCATCTTGTATTTTATGTTTTTAATAGTCTTCCGGTTGCTGTCATGGAGTGAAATGTTTCTGCATTTAATTATTTCCTAGGCAACAGTAGTGGGACTTGGAAATGCATAAACTAATGTGGATAGAGTTGGTCTGGAAACTGAGTTGTTAGGGAAAACATTCTGCTGAAAGAAAATACGGTATTTAACTAAATTCTAATTATCTTTGAGTATCTCAGAATAATCAGAAATGGTTGATATCTTTAAGAGCTGTACTTAAGGCTGGTAAACCTGTGTGCATTCACTAGGATACTGTCTTGCAAGTTGACTTCTGATGTTACCTTGTGCTGGTTTAGAATGGGAAAGAATGCCATTTCTCCATAGCAGCTTGTATGGGATTCGTATGTTTTGGATTTGTGATGAAATAGTTTTGATAGCATACTGGTGTTGTAGGAACTGCTAAACAGTGTTAACATGGAGTTGGGGCCTTTTCTGCTTCTCATGCTGCCCCCACAGCGAGTTGTCTGGGGTGCCAAAGGAGACGGGACAGCTGACCCCAACTGCCCCATACCATGTCAGGCTCAGCCACAAGGCAATGGGAGAGGTTTGCCAACACTGCTTCTCTGGGACTAGCTGTAGGTTGGCTGTTGATGAGCAGTTGTGGGATTTTTGCATTATTTGTGGTGGTTTGGTTTTGTTTTTCTTTGAGGGATTTTGGTTTTCTTTTTATACTACTCCTTTTTCCTTATTAAGCTGTCTTTATCTCAACCCATGAGGTTTTGCACTTTTGCCCTTCCAATTCCCTCCCTATCCCAGTGCTGGGTGGGCAGTGAGCCAGCAGCTGTGTGGTACTTGAACTGGGATTAAACCATGACATGAATCTTTGCAAATGACCTGAAGTTATCAAAATGAAGTCTCGAAAAGTTTGGCTGATTGTCTGCTGAATGTTTTGAGTTAATATGAAGTAGTAATCTAGACTCTCACATGCTTTCAAGATATGCCAGTGGCATGCTGTATGGATTCCTCTATATGTGCTATAAGGGTTTGCTTGCTTATTTGGAGCCTTCACCATGTTTATGTTAAGTTTGACATTTTGCTTCTCTGTTTCACTTTGACTTTTTCTGGAATCTACAGTATTACAAAAACTATTTGTTTGATACTACTGCTCGTGAAGTTGAGGCTGCAGTGAGCCTGCTACAGTTAAAATTTTTCTACTTCATGCATACATATTGTAAGATGATGCATGGGTGTTGTTTAATGTGCATATTGTTTGCTTTTAATATACAAAATTCTAGTGTCCTGTTGCTATGTCCTCAGTATGTTTTTTTTCAAGTCCAAGCAGTATTTATTTTCTCTTTAAAAATAAATTGAGAAGATTTTAACTTTAAAAGGAGAGAAAAAACATTTCAGTATTCTTGTTTCTCAGAGGTACATTCACTATTTAGTCTTGCTTAGTATGCAGATCTGAATTTAATCTATGTATAAAAATACAAATATATTAATGCACTAGTTATGGTGTATTAAATATTCTAATAATGTTTAAATATATTATATATAAAGAAAAACAGTACTTGAAATCTCTGAAAGACACAGAAGTATTAAAAATTTACCAAAATAGTTTGCATTTTGCACCACTGTAAAATAGGTCATTATTTTTACCTAACTGTAACAAGATAGTGTTATTGAAGCACGAAAGTTATGTAGCTATAGCATCTGAGCCTTGTTAGCATAACAAATGTCACCCACTTAATGTTGGCCACTGTACAACTTTATTTTCAGATGATTACTACAGTGCTATGTTTTATAATAATAACTGCATCCACAATTGGAGCATCTGTGTGACTGGTATAACGGGGCAAACACAGAGCTGTGGCTATGGGCATGAATGCAAGTGTATTTGTTTTATTCCAGTGTTTGTCACAACCAAGTCTTTTTTTTGGAGGTGAAAGCTTTGTAGTGGAAATTAAAATTATTTCTTGTTGAAAATCTTGCACTCTTAATGTTGAGTTCTTAGAAGAAGAAAAATTGTTACTGCAGGCTAGTCATTTATGTAGTTAATCACAGTGTGGGTGTAAATAATAAATATCTGTCTAGTTACTCTGTGTGGTCATTTTGATTTGCCACAACATGCGTGGTAAACCTCGATGTAATCAGAAGTTTGTGATAGCTGAACTGTGGTTGTTAGTGAAGGTGGGTGTGTTTAGATGGAAGAATGTAGCTTGTATCGAAATTTGGTACGTTGGGACTNGCTGAACTGTGGTTGTTAGTGAAGGTGGGTGTGTTTAGATGGAAGAATGTAGCTTGTTGTATCGAAGTTTGGTATGTTGGGACCGGCCTCCTACTTGACCTGTATAAACCTGGCTGTGGTCTCTTCTGGACAAGAGTGGGTGTCTGAGGAGGAGCAGTGAGTGAAGATGCAGAACATGATAACTCCAGATTGTGCCACCCTCTTGGGTGTTGGGCTTTTTGCTTGGAAACAAATGAGCTTCTAGGATAACTTTGGTTTGTGTTAAATATTTAGGGACAAATTTGTCTTGGAGGAAGAGTACTATTGTTTCTCCTCAGCTGCTATTCAGTACAGCACACCCCCTGCACATCATCCTCAAGTACTAGAAATAGCAATGCTGAGATGAGAGGGAAGGTTGTCATATCTCACCCTAATGCTTCTGGCACTATCCCCTTACGTCAAATCAAGTTAGTAAATTATTGAAGAACATATGTTAACTCTAGGAGGAAGCTTATTGGCACATTAGTGTCTACATGGCTCTCTCAACTAATGAATTAAGCTAAGTTCAGAGTTAATATTTGGATCAAGGGCAGAAAAGAGTATCTGATCTGGCTCTGTAGAGATTATATTGTATACCAAAGCTGTGAAGGGTGGATGACAAAATACTAGTCAGGATTGTTTCCTTCATAGCCCAAACAAGCTGAAGTTCCTAATAAAAATAATAAATACTTCTCTACAAACAGAGCAGTAAATGTAGTGAAGTACTCTGAAAATTTCCTCTTTATTCAGGATTTGTCTACTACAGGTAAAGTTGAATTCAGGTCACAGTTTAAGACATGAGGAGTGCATAAACTCCCCACTGCAGTAGCAATTTGTGGACAAAATTAATTTCTATTTTTTGCAGTGCATAAGCCTGTGCTAGTCCTGCATGTTTGAACAGCTTCAGGAGACATAACTGAGATAGATGGAGGATCTATCCAAAAACTGACTCCAAGGTTAAAAATACATGTCTTTGAACTTTCTTTTGCCGCATCTGTTGGTCATATACTTCTAGCTCCAAAGTAAAATAATTAAAAATTTTGAAGTTTCTGTTTGGCTGTTGCCAGTGAGGGGATATAGAAAACCTACCCTAAAACGCTTTACCATGCTAAACAGTATAGTATACTACACTATACTAAAATTCCTCACTGGAACAATATGTTACTAGCTGTAAAAGTTGTTTTGCCCTCGGGAGAAGCTGATCGGGGCAGATTAGTGCCTGTGGCGGGCAGGAGAGGCGGTGTTTGGCCCCAGGGCAGGATGCCGAGCCCGCAGTGTGCCCTGGCCGTGCGGGGAGGATGCCGAGCCCGCAGTGTGCCCTGGCCGTGCGGGGAG
>VYXD01009137.1:398489-417084 GCA_013397195.1 Hylia prasina | reverse complement strand
GGGCGGCGGTGCGGGCGGGTGGGGAGGGGAGGGGGCCCGAGCCCGCAGTGTGCCCTGGCCGTGCGGGGAGAGGAGGATGCCCAAGCCCGCAGTGTGCCCTGGCGGCGGCGGCGGCCAAGTGCAGCCCGGGCTGCGGGAGCGGCGCTCCAGCCCGCACACCTTCCCCGCCTCGGCATCCCTCCTGCCACAGCCGTGCCTCGGCAGGAGTTAGGGAACACCGTCCATAGCCGCGAAACGTTTTACTCCGTCTAAAGAAAAGGGAGAAGGAAAAGGGACTTTGATGCTGTCTCCAGCAGCCTCGTATTTGGCCGCAGAGAAGGTGTAGGTAGGTGCTGCACCGAGGTGCACAGTGGAAGGATGAGAAGCATCAGACATCAGCTGCAACAAAAACATGTTGAATACATGGTGGGGTGTGGGAGGGATAAACCTCCGGAGAGGAAGTGGAATTGCCATCCTCAGGGTTGTCTGAACTCACCTGGATGTGAGCAGCTGACTGGCATAAGCTTTGCTCAGAGTAGGGGAGGGGACCAGATGACCTTACGATGTCCAGTTGGACTGGGATTACTCTGCAGCTGGCAGACCTGATAACGACAGATCCTCACCAAGAGTGGTGGAAGGTCTCAGACTTGCCTTGAAAGTTCTGAAAGTACTTGCTGTGGGGAAGATGCTGAGGAATTTGACTTAATGGCACCATTCTTGGGAGCAGTTCTGGCCTGCTTATTACCTGAAAGGGTATGTTTTTCTCTTTCTATGATGTCAGTTGGAGCAGATAATTTCTGTGAGATGAGTATGTCACAGGGTGGTACCTATGAGACATTAATATATTACATAACCTGATTGGTTTAGCTGATGTCTCTATCCCCTATGTCTTTATTGCTAGGATGCATTTGAGGTAGCTTACAAATTTACTCCATAGAGCTCATTGTGCTGGGACAGTGGTTGGCTTTTCTACCTTTTCTTAGAAACAGCTCCCTTCTCAAAAAATTGTTTAGGAGCAATTAACCAAAATGTGTTTCTTTGCATTCTTGTTTTGTTCTCTTCAGAACGGCATGACTCTAGCAAACTCTCTTAACTGCATATGGGTCTATAGCCTAGGGCATAATGGTTAATTTAAAGAAGAGAAACGGATACATCATGCTTTGGTTTAGACTGAATTTTGCCTACTGACAACTGAGTGAACTGAAGTTTCTTTGCAAAACACAATTCACAACTACTTGCCAGTGACTGACTAGTGAACATGTCTGTATTACCTTTTTTCACCTGAATCCAGTCAAGGGTGATTACTTGGATGCAATTTTTCTATTGAAGAAAAACTTGTGCATTTTTTTCTTGAGTTCTCAGAATTTGTAGCAGCTGTAAAGCATTTTCAGATGCTAAAGAGTTGGGATTTTGTTTGGTTAGAGTGGAGTAGGTTTTTTTGTAGCACCTAAGAATCTTGACTGCAAAAAGGATTGTGTTACACAAAGCATGATATCACACACAGAGCAAGTTCCCCTGTGCTTGCAAAGAAATTGTGTTGCTAAAAAGGATGGTAAATCGGGGAGTGAAACAATCAAAATAGCTTGTCTGAATTTACTGAAACCAGGAGTAGACACTCAATACAGTTAAATGTGGCCCTGAAACTTGATTCTAAGTCTTCTGAACTTCCTGTCCATTGGCATATACTTTCTATTTTGGTTAGGTGTCTCTTGGTTTGGATGCTTCATTGTTATATAAGCATCTCTATTCCTTTGGTCATGTTTTTGTTCATTTTCTTCTCTTTTTGTGATGCATTTTTTAAAATCTGATTTTGGGTGATGTTTTTTGTTTGTTGTCTTGTTGGGAATGGGTTTTTGGGGTTTTTATAAGTCTGTGATCTTAGTTACCACGTTATAATGCACAGGACAAGAGTATGAATTCACACAAGTACTTATAATTCCTTTCTAAGTCAAGCAGCTAAGGCAATTTATGCTAACAGAATACTTGTTCTTAAATCTTGCTGCTTTCCACATTTCTTAAACGGTGAATTTACAGGTTATTTCAGCTTGTACTGCCCACTCTTATGTGATCTAAGTGTTTCTTCTTTTTGTGGCATAATTGAAATTGTAGCTGAAGTTGACATTAACTCAGCTTAATCTTTATTTTTTAACCTTTTTTTCTGAAACAGTTGATGCGAAAATATATTTTAAAATATCTTAGAATCTACAGCATAATTCAAGAAAATTATGTGAAATGGGAGACCAGTTTATTAAAGCTGATAATTAAAATCTTGCTTTGTAGGACATTAGGAGGTTAAATATGATGTTAAGCGCAAGAGATTTATTCAACTTAGCTTTGTTTCCTTTTAAGCATTCACCTAAGGCATTTATAGGTCATAGCACATGGGGAGGGAATGCATGTAGTAAGAAATTTGAAATAAAATTTCTAGCTTTCTTCTATTATATTTCAATAATTCTTTCTTTTTATGCTTGTGAGATTCTGAAGGCATGCAGGTGACAATTGACATTGTTGCATCCTATTTTGCTATTATTGATTTATCCGTATTACTTAATCTTGTCTTTCCTGCTTGATTATATCACAGAAACTTTGGATAAATCTTAGTACGTCTTGATCCAGATTTCCATGAAAGCAAGTACTTATTTTGTGTTGAGAAAAGTGCATTCATTGCATAGATTGGATGAAAGATCAGAGCAGAATTATTTGATTGGCAGCAGTAATACTCAGTGGCATGTTTTACACCTTATTCTTTTTGTTGAAAAAAGGTGAATTTTGAGTTGTGCTAATGAAAAGTCTCCTTTAAAACTTACCTTATTAATATTGCCTTTGTTAGCACTTAGCATCTACAACTGCTTTAACTAAAGGCCTGTTTTTTTCATTTTTTCTTATTTACTTCTGTTGCTGCTGCTTTATTGTAAGGGCTGCTGTTCACTGAGGTGTACTGTGGAGGAGATATCTGAAGTGACATGTGCAATACCTCATCACATAATACTGGATTTTATTCTCTCTGCTGTCTTTTTCCAGCCAAATAGGGGAAAACATTGAAATCCTGCCTTTGGGATGTGTAAGCATCAGTGGTTGTGGTATTTGGTAAGACTTTTTGGTGGCTTTTGCTTTCTGCTGTTATCTTGTTGAATGCCATCAGGCTTTCCTGGTTAGCACTGCTCAGGCTTTGCACTTCTGCAATGCTTGGCCTATATGAAGGAATAAATTTATAGCTTTGGGATTTCTTAAATGCATTTTGTGAATTTATAGGATCAGTGCAGTATCATGGTTGTAAGGATCATTGCATCTTTTGAGAAAAAATTTTCTTAGTGTTTGCTAGTAACCTCAACTCCTTTCTTCTATTTTCATTAGTCTGTTTCAAGCACACAGAACTTTCATTTTGTTCACAATAGCTCTCAATTAAAATTCTGGTCTTGCTGCTCACGTTGCCTCCCAGGGTGTGTTTGTGAAGTAGAATCCACTGTCATTGTAGCATGAGAGTGTACAGAGCCCCTCCCTTCCTTGGGGCACTCAGTAGATATTGTTCAAAATTCCATTTGCTATCTTCCCACCCCTAGAGTTTTTCCAGGTTTGACAAGGAGCCTGGTCTCACTACACGACATTGGTGTCTCTCAGTTGTTTTGAAGATGCTAATAACTTTTGTGATAATATGCCATCTTCACACTTAACCAATTTATTAATAAGCCTGTATGCCTCACCTCTGGTCATGGAATCACATGGACTGTAATGTATGATGGAAACCTTTATACATAGGATTAATGTACACTGATTGTCTCCTGTGCTGTGCACTGTACTGGGTTTGATCTAAAAATGGAATGACTTTGGACATGACTGAATCCCAAATTTGTGCAACGGGTGCCATCATGGGAATCTTGGTGGAAATAATACTGATTTGTTTTCACTTGTGAAGTGCAACTGTATCTGCAGTTTCCTGGTAGTAGCTTCTTCCATGATGCATAATGTTCCACAATGGTGTGTAACCTGCATTTTAGTGCTTGTAAATTTAATCTGCATTCAAGGCTTAGCCAAACTGCCCCAAGAGATTATGCTAATCTAAAGCTTCTACATCTGAATTTCCTAGTTGGTTCTTTCTTCAGTTGTGCCATGGAAGTTGCTGTGCAAAATGGCACAAATATGCTTTTCCTTAGTGCTTAACAGAAAGTAGTATTTTGTATTAAGGTAGATTTTTACACAAAACAAGTACATTGCTGTGTTTTGCACAGATGGACATATATAATAGGAAAGATAAGTTAGAAAATATGTGAAGTAAATAATATTTGAGGCTTGCTTTAAAGAGGACATGAACAATAAGTGGGTAACTTAAGAGGAAAGGTCAATGAAGAAGAAAGAGTAAGAAAAGCAAAGGGTGAAGAATCAGAAAAAATGCCCGAGCCAGGATTATTTGCAATACTTTTTGGTAGTTTTGATTAAAAAAAAATTAAATAAATACACTTGGGAAAAAACAAATTACCATGCTTGCAATCCTCTAGATCATTCCCCTTTAAGCTACTCTTGGAAAAAAAACTTCCCAGGTAGTTAATACACAACTGTATGCTTCAAAGGAGATCAGAAACTGAATCTAATTAAAGAACATTGCTGCCAACAGCATTCTGAAATTGAGAGATTATTTTTATATATTTGGCATAGGATTGTTGGTCTTTTTCCAGACTTGCTGTCTTTTGTTTGTAATACAAGGTGTTGGCTTTCATCCAGTTTGAAACAGAGGGGTCCAAGTTTAATGGCCACTGAAGTCAGCAAAACACTTGTACTCTAGTGTTAACAGAGGCTCAGTACTGTGTAAACTCTGACTTTCTGCTTTTTTGTAATTTTGACATTTAATTCCTTCTGTGGGATGTTGCTGCTTTAAGGTAGAATAAAGGCTCTGCAACAGGGTGGTGATATCTAGTAGCATGTAATGGTGGACTTGAAGCTGTGTTTAATTGGTAACGTCAAATATTTTATTTATGTACGTAAATAGTCCTGTGTAGTCTTGTGCAGGCACCTGTTTAGTGATGATCTGAGGAATAAAGGCTATGGATATTGCATGATTCTCAGTTTGTCTTAAAAGTAATCTGGCTTCTTACATTTTGTGCAGCAGTACTGCAGAGCAAAACAAACTGCCACCCCCACCACGCCTAAAACGTGTAGGCATTTCTAGTTGGGATACTGCTGTAGTTTGAAAGCAGGATGAGTAACATGATTCTCAAATTTCCAGGTGTCTGTTTATTTTTCCAAACAGCTCTCAAAAACCTTTGGTCAAGCGGTTGGGTAGCTGTTTTCTCAAGCTTAAGCTGTCTGGATCTTAGAATAAAATTAAAATTTCTTGTGCTTCTTTTGTCTTGTTGCTTTTTTTCCTAATAGATGTTTTATTTTTCCTTTTTTATTTGTGTGAATGGCAGTCGTAAAAATGCAGAAACACATGCAAACTGGCACTGAAAACAGGTATTGCAATGTGGAGCTTGGAATTCAGTGGAATTCTTTGCATGATTTTTTGATGCTTTATTTAATTTTATTTTGCCTAGTGCAAATGTTCTCTGGAGTCAAGAAAGCACAGTTTCTATTATGTTTATTTGTTCCATATTTTTTACATGGAATATGAAAAGTTGCCTTCGGTATAATAACCCAAGAACAGAGTGTTTTAGCTTCTTTTGCATTGGAGTCTTCTGATAAGCTGCTTATTTTTCCATTTTGCATTTTAAGTGTCATATATGGCCGTTTATTAGAAGACTGTGCCTTTGGAGAAAAGATAATGTTTTATGTGGAATATCCACCATTTCTGTGTTCATTGAAATGCTCCTAACTAGAGTTTTGTTAAGTGTCATTTCTCAGCAAAAATAAATGTGGTAAGAGCCAATATCTATTTTTGCTAGGGGACTGAGCTGTTTAAATTCCTTCAGGCTGACAATTTCTCTTCTATTTGGAAATGCTGTAAAAAATTTATAGAATTTCTACACTGCAAGACACCAAGAATTTCTACATCAGAATTATCTCTGTCAGTATAGATTTCCCCTAAAATTATAATGGCCCCTTTTTGCTTTGCTGTCATATTTCTTATTATAGGTAGAGTTTTTTTCTGTTGTCCTAAGTAATGCATGGAAATGTTGTTCAATAATGGTGCAGGTTTGGTAACTAATGAGTAACAAAAGAACAGTTAGTTGGCATTAAAATTCATTCTGAGGAGACAAACTTGACAGAAATATTAGTGTTAAAAAAGAAATAAAGGTAAAAGGCAAGAATTTGGGAAGATCTCTGGTTGTATGGAAAATCTTGTACAATAAAAATGTGTTTAAATTCTAAATTAGAGAGGTTATTTTGAAGGTCTTAGGAAGAAGCTAACCCAGAGAAGTCAAGAGAGATGAACCGTAGCAGTTGGAGTGTGAAAATGTCTTGAAATGGTGTTGGCCTTCTCCACTGAGGGCAGTCACAGAAATTTGTTTGCCTAAAAGAAGGAAACCATGCTTAGGTTAGTGAAGAGAATACCAAAATGTTGAACAGGGTTGATTTTCCTAATATTATGCCTCTTGAGTGTTTTTGTGAAAGAATTTTAGAAGCACATGGTTAAGCCTCTAATAAACATACAGAGGTTAAGCTGGTAAGAGACAGAGGCTCTTTAAACATTATAACTGGGAAAACTTGTTTGCATACTGGAGTTTACTTGCCAGAAGTGTCTTAAAGCATTTGGGTTCTTCTTTTACTGTGCCTGGGTTTGGGGTTGTGGGTTTTAGTGGGGCTTTTTAACATTAGCAATTATCAGAGAGAACTAAAAGAAATCACATAGCTTAAAATTATTTGTATTAACAAAGCAAAGCACTGAGGGGCAGACAGGAGTTGATACAATTTTGCTAACAACAAAAATTACATGTCTTAGAATATCAAACCCCTCATTTCTAAGTTAATGTTTACAACTCTGTTGCTTTTGTTAATCAGCTCTAGAAAACTGATTTGCCTTCCTGCTGTTCAGTCTCAGTTGCTAGCTTCATACATATGCAAATTCTTATTCTTTGTAAAGTCATGTATGTATGTTCATTATAATTTGCTTTTATTGCAAATGCAAGTCCTCGTTCTGCTTATGTTTTTAGACTTTGGATAAGAAGCAAAGAGTAATTTGAGAGTTTGGTCTGGGTGTTATTATGTGGTAAATTTTTTGGTGCTCCTTACATCCTGAGCTGCCTCCAGAGGTTTGTCCATCGGGAGGTATACGGTGTGTCCTCCAATTCAAATCCCTTCCTCCTTGTCACATCAAACTGTGTTATGGTGCTTCTCCTTCAGTGAATATTTTTGATTATTTCTCCAGATATCAGCTGGGCTCATATTGTTTTCATAAGCTGCATTAGGCAGAATTGTTCCAAATAGTTGTGCTTTATCATTATTTTGGTACTCATTGTGTTACCTTTGGTTTTGCAGCTGAATATATTGTTGCAATAAATAATACTTTCTGCTTTAAGTAAATCCACTACCGGTATACGTTTTTGTAAGTCATCAAAGTATATGTAGTTTATACTGATTATAAATCCAGTATTTCCATTTTTGGTTTATTCCCAGAATGAGTGGGCATTCTTCAAAGTCCTAACTCTGTAGGTGAGACCACCTCATTACTGTTTACATACCCTTTCTTTGAAAATTTCAGTTGATTTGCCAATATAAAGATTAAGCAATAGTAGTAGTACCATTCATCCAGCATAATAGGCTCTCATATAAAGAAATTACAATGTACCGTGTTATTCCAGCTGTGACAATATTGAAAACATTTTTAAATGTTATTTTACAATAGAGGCAACACAGCTGCAAATCTAACTACAGCTATGTGCTCATTTCTCCAACTAACTTCTGAAGGATTTTCACTACTGAAGTTTAAAGGTGCTTTATTTCTATTGAAAGCAGTGCAGTTAGCAGTAGAAATGGATCCTGTCCCAGGGATGGCACAGCTTCCCCCGTTCTGTGCAGTGGGCTGGGCTCAGTCCTTCATGTGCAGTTCTGTCAGCTAATGTCATCCATTTTTGATTTGGATTAACTTGTTGGTGTCAAGCTAATACATATTTGTTGAAAGCAGGTTTTGGAGGAAATGGAGGAAAAGTAAAATTTCTTTTGAGTTTTCAAGACCTGATTTTTTTCTAAGCATAACAGAGGAACGCTGTGAGCTGGGGGGGGTCTTAACCCAAATGCTACTACTGCCACAAACACAGTTGGTTTTATAGAACTTGCATTTCCATTTAGATGCAGCTGTTTGACAGGTCCTCACTGAGTCTGTTAACTCTCTTTGGAAGACATCAGTTTGGGATCAGGATTGTTTGTGACTCTGGTGTAGTGGTTTTTGGGGTCTGTTTGTTTGTGTTGAATTACCACCTTTCTTTTTAATATTTTCAGTACAGGAAAAGAAACTAGTTCAGGAAATAGAATTATGAAATGGTAATTGCTTTGCTATCTACCCAAAGGGGATTATTGTCTTCCTTGCTTGGAGCCGTCTCGAGCGATATGACCCTTTTTCTGGTTATTTGGGCCTCAAAATGGAAAAACTTTGGCAAGACTGTAGTGAATACTGTGTTGCAAAGACCTGTATCAATGAATGCATGTTTCTTAAAACTGGTATTTCTGACTGTCTTTTTGTGTGTGACTTTTTTTAACCCAAGTTAGTTCCAGGCTGTTATAATATGAGAAGATTAGGCTACAATGTGGGTAAAACAGATTGCCGCACTGTCTAGTACATAAAATGCAGAGCACCAGAATGCTGGGAAGGGTAGCAAGACTCATTTAGAAAATAGAATGGATTTTAAATAAAGTTCAGTTTTAGGTAAAAGGTCAGGCTCTGGTTCCCTTTTTTATTTGTAGCAGTTCATCCGTATACAGTACTGTGCATATTGTATGTGTAAGTTAATCTCATTTTTTAATCTACTATAACTGCCCTTTTGATTCTTGAAAATCCTTTTGGGTATTTTGCATTCCGATATCGATCCCTGTCTGTCTGACTGCTTCAGCTGGGTAATCATTTTTCTTGTTTATCACTAATCCTTTTAATATTTCCTTCCTGCCACTGTATAACAGTACAGTATGCCTATTGTTTGGAATGTATCTCAATGATGACTGTAAGACTGTACAATAAAAGTGACTGTGTTTTAGGCTAGATTTCACAAAAATGGTTTACAGTGAAACAAAAATGCGAAGCTGAACACGTGCCTTCAAAGCAAGTGTGCCAACTTTAGTGCATTGCTTTTAGTCATCCAGAATGTTCATCTTTATAAACCATATCCGATTCTGAACTGCTCAGAAAAATGAAATATGAAGCTTGCTATTTCAAAGTGCTTTTTATGCTGTGTTCTCTGTATGGACCTAAGAGAAAAAAGCATTCCCTCCATCTCCGTGTATAGACACATCTGTGTATATCCATATGCATATGTATTAAAAATTTGATTTTAAAGAATCAACTGTAGAACCATTTAAATATCTCAATGGAAACATTTGGACCTGAGAAATACCATTTTCTCTTCAGCCATCTCCTCCACTAAAACATTCTGCCCTTGTTTCTATGGTGACTGAGAAGAGCATCACATGAAGTTCTGACGAACTGATAAAAATTCCTCCCTGAAATGGTTTCCTGAGAAGCGTGGATCTGTTCCATTTCACCTGAAGAATGAGAAGACCCTCCCATCCCTGTCAGGGCTTTTCTTCTCTGTTTCTCCCACACTAGGTTATACCCTAAGATCCTTTTGCTGTACTAGCCAATGTTTTAACTGTTCTGCTTTTCTCATTAAATAAACTTGGCATGTACCTTCTCTGCGTGTCAAAGCAGAGCATGCAAACATAATGAAGGAAAAGAATTTGATACAGAGGTGAAAGCAAAAGTGTTTAATTTTTCTCAAGGAACTATTTTTATTTCCATGCTGCTTTGGTATTAACAAAGATGGGGAGGGTTGGGGTATGGTTTGGCTTGGTTGGCTTTTGTTGCAACTGCTCTACTTTAAAAAAAGGAATGGAAAATGCCTGAGATCTAGACTTCCTATATTCAGTGACTGTCTTAATAAAAACATATCTAACTAGTACCCAGTTTGAGTATTGCATAAACCTTTCAGGAAGATAAAGAAGCTGCCTTCTCTCAAAGAAAGGAATGGTTGCAGCATATAAGTGCTTCAGTAACTTGCTATTATACCTCCACTTTCCCCTAATAACTTTGTATGGTCATGGGAAGTATAATTTTAAAAATACATTGTAGTTTTTGATATGGAGAAACTTCGTGACAAAGTTCTGGTTTATGGCTGTTGCTTTATGACAATTTCTAAAGTTAATTGAAAGAAAAGAACCCAAATCCATATCTTGATTTCTTCTTACTATTATATCGTTTGAAGATTGTTCTCCTCCTCTTCATGCACTTTATAACAAGTATGCTGTGGCTGCAATGAGTCAGTTTGAATGTTGTTATGTCTCAGTTTCTGAGATGCTCAACTTTGCTGTGCACTTCTGAGATGACAGTGAGAAATTTTTTTGAGCTATCCTAACTTTTTAAGTGAATGATGCCTGTTGTAATAGTAAAGCACACAGTGCACTGTGTCTTATTCAGCAATTATTTTTCAATTATACATTGTATACTTAGGTTATTCTTAGTAATTGTAGGATGTGCTCTCTCATGTGCTGCCTTGCAAGAGCAAGTTCTTCTTGCAGGCTCTTAGTGAAGTACAAGCCTGAACCTTCAGACCTACAGAAAGTAAAGTTTCTCTTGAAATGAAAAATTCAGCATAGTAGTAATTTATATCTAAACATAACACTGTCAGTGGTTAGACTGAAGAACTTTATTTGAAATTTTCTCTAGAGCTGCCTTTTAGAGTAGGGATCAAGTTTGCTTCCAAGGATGGAAGTTTTATTTGGAATTCATCAAAATGTTAATTTTTCTGTCTGGATTGTGTTCAGTTTATTAAGAATGTTGTATTTCTAGCTACATTTCTGAATTTCTTAAGAAAATTGTCTGCCTCAGAGTAGATAGTTTGCTAAAGCTTGATTGATCCAGACTCTTCCTTTATCTCTGTGGAGATTCTTTGTTGGCTTGGGCTGCTGAGATGGGGTTACCAGAACGCTTCCAGCTTCGGTGGTGTTTGATGAAAGGCTATAAAGAGAATGTGTCCCACCGAGAAATCTCATCAGAAAACCAACCAATATTTTCTGTTCTTTGTGTAGCTATTTGAAATGCTGCTTTTTTGAACATAAAGGCACCACTTGCAGCCAACTATGTTTTTCTTAGTGAGTTGTAGGTTATCTGTTCAAATTTCTATGGGAAGCTTGATGGATGCATCCCTGAAAAGTGGTTGTTCTCCTTATTAATGGTAGGGGTATTTTTTTTAAAGGACATACTGAAATGCAATTGAGTTTCTCTCTATATGCCCTTAGCGTTGTATGACATTCTTATGAAGGAATTTGCACTATGGATGTGCAAATGTGACACATGTATCTTGCTGTGTAATCTGTTTGAGGCCCTATTATTCAGGAATATGTATATATTTGCTGTACTAATTTGTTTCATAGTAAGTCATATATATAGTCCCATGTATAGTTCTCCCTTTCCTTAAAAGCCTAATTCTTTAAGTTCACTACAGTGCTTTGAAAAATGAAGTTCTCCTGTTTCTGGACACACATAATATTTTTTTATATTCCATTCATTATCAAAATGGAGTTTAGATCCTGATGCATTGTTTGACTGAATATGATTTGTGTAATAGGCAGTAGCTTTAAACATCCAGGGGACAGATTGGTGCTTTGTAGTGTATGTCTATTTGACAGAGAGGCAGTAGGCTCTTTCGAATCTACTTTGGTCTGTTGAGAAGCTGCTTTGAAACAGTCTGTCTGGTGTGTAAAAGGGCAAAGTAGCAGAAATAGCGCTGGTGAATGATTTCACAGGGGTTTTTTTGTGGAATACAGCTTGGCAGTCATTGCCCTCCTTTCTGTCTTTTGAGGCTGTGGGTGTATTTTTAATTATTTTGTCCTTACATGGCTTTTTTAATGTTCCTTTTCTAAGGGGTAGAAGTGTTTCTTAATAAAGGAAAAAGGAGCTATTAAACAGTTCTTGTTTGATGAAATCTTAAATAGCTGTATCGATTGGAATTAAATCTGGAATTCTCCTAAAGCAGTGACATTTATGGCTGTATTAATGTTTTTAATGTATTTTGAGAACAGATTAAAGTTTGGTGCCTTCTTCAATGAAGTAATGAAAAGGTAGAACTAGTTTAGTGTAATGAATCCCTGTGGATAGAGAAGATTTTGTCATTTGCTGAGATAACAAGAAGAAAAACCTTGAAACTTTTCTGAATGGTTGCTTAGAAGTAATTTCTTTTATCCAAACTTGGTGTCAAAATGAGAAGCCTACATCAACTTTTACTGAAATGCAGTAAAACTGAACTCCCATCTTCTTACATTGCAGTGAATTCTGGACTTGGAAAGCAGTTACACTAGCGTGATGCTAGCTGATTAAAGCTTTAACTAACATTTAGTAATGCTACACCTGGAGCTGCTGGATTTTCATGTTTTAGATAACGATTATATTCAAGGAAACACTTTATATACTGCTAACCACATATTGTTTTAGTCAGTAGCTGTTTTCCATAAAGGAAAAAATGACATCTAAATCAAGAAACAAATCATGACATAGTCTGCAAAAAGTTTCTTAACCAGTTTTTTGACTGTGCTGTGGGCTAGAGTTTGGGAAGCTGAAAGATAATTGTCTGTTGGTTGATCCAGCTTAGGTGAATATATTTGATCTTCCTGTTGCTCAGTTGCATTTGTGTATTGGGAAGGGAATGTTTCAACATGTATATAGTTCGAGATGTAATTTGGAAGCACAATATTTACATGAGTATTAATAGGGAGTTATTAATAGGCCTTTGTGTGTTTGTTTATTTTTTGGGACTATGACGTACAAAAGTAATAGTGACACTGGATTAAAAAGAAAACCTTTGGTTTATAAATACCTACTGGTGTTATATTCCCTGGTATTAAAATATAAACATGTCTTTGCAAGGTGGTGGTTATGTTTAAATCATCTCCTCTGAAAATGGTGCTTTATGTAGGAGTCATATCACAGTCCGTAACCTGTAACTACACTGAGCACAATACTCTAATGTGGAAAAGACTATCAAAAATAACTGCAAAACACTGAGTGAATATTTCATACAAAAATACTTGTCATAGGTCTCTGTTTTAAATTTCTCTCTTCTGTTGCTTGTGATTATTCTTACATGTTGATAGTGACATGTCCTTGTTTTCGTATTATTGCTAGGTGATCTTACCAACTCCAGCAGTAGACTTTGCATTGATCTTCAAAAATTATACGTCTAGAACCCTGAATAGTCTGAATTCAAACAGTTTGATGTGCATTTCTGACAAACCTTGCCTTTTGGAAAGTTGGCCAAATTGGTCAAAAATAGTTTTTATTGTATTTGACCAATTGCATTGCTCAAATTTTATTTGTATTGAATTATCTAAGCAGTCCTTAAGGAAATGCTTATCACCATATAGATACATGTATGTGTGCAAATGTAGTCAAGTAAAAAAGAGCAGGTCAACTTTTTAAAATTCTTATAATTAAAAGTATTTTCATGAGAGAAATGGCATGAGAATGGGATTACCTATTAGTCACAGAAATTGGAAGATCGCTGGATGCATAATGCCAGGGCACATAAAGTAATGAACAGTGGGAATTTAAGGATCATCCTGAGTACAAGTGGTCTATCAAGAGCCTCTCATGAGTATATACTTTAAGGGCTGCTGCTGTGACAGTTCTATTGCTTCTCTGTGCATGTTGAGCAAACATGCAGTGGAAAATGAAAATAATTTTAAAAGGTAGAATGTCAAGCCTTTTATTATATCCATAAACTAAAGACTATCAATAAAATACTGAAACTACTATGTTATCTATTATTTATACAGCTCTCTGCAGTGAACCTCTGTAACCAGTAATGTTCTGTCTGAACAATGTGTTTAATAAAGCAGATAAGAACCTAAACATAAGGGTAGGTTTGAAAAAAACCATTGGTCTTAAAATATTATTTAAAGTTCTAGGCAAAATGCATATCTACTCAAAGCTGTTTTAAAGATAGATGGAAATATTAGGATTTTTGACTGTAAGAAAAGAGCTATAATGCTATCTAGTAGCACATTTAGGTTAGTAATCTTTGGTGGCTGTAAGAAAAAAACATAAAGTACTTGTACAAGAAGGAATCATAGCATATCCTGAGTTAGAAGGGATGCATAAGGATCATCAACAAACCTCATCATCACCATAGTCAAACCTCTCATCTCTTAGTATTCAAGATGCTGAAGTATGTAGGAACAACACTTCTAATGTGAATATTGGGAGTGTGTACTGGAAAAATCCTCTTCTTCTAATGTATTCAAATGTGTTAGGTGTTGAACTTTTAACTTGCTTTTTGAATATGTGAGAGCTCAGTTCAGGTTAATAAATCAATCGATTTAAATCAATCCATAGTTGAAGATCTTAGGAAGCTGAAGGAATAGGTGTGAACATCAGGGGCTGACATGATAGGACAAGTTGTTTCTTAACATCCTGGCCAAATGTAAGTTCACAGCACTACTTGAGGCTGTGTGGGTTCAGCCGTCACGCACATCGCATGAATTAGCAATTCTGTAAAAGATTTTGTAAGGCACATAGCATCTTGCAAATACTATAGTTTTTAAAGGATATTTGATAATTTTTGCTAATCAGTTCATCAGCAGATGTTTCCCTTTCTTTTCTATTGTTTTGGAGGGAGGGAGAAGAGAAGGAGCTTATCTGAGTTTATCTTTACAACTTCAGTGTTTTCCAGACACATATGGCATGATGATTTTTCTCTCCCTTTCAGAAGAGAAACCTGATTGCTCCAAGGCCCGCTGTGAGGTCCAGTTTTCTCCTCGATGTCCAGAAGATTCCATCTTGATTGAAGGCTATGCACCTCCTGGTGAATGCTGTCCACTGCCAAGCCGTTGTGTGTGCAATCCTGCAGGCTGCTTGAGGAAGGTTTGCCAACCTGGCTATTTGAATATATTGGTTTCTAAGGCATCAGGAAAGCCAGGGGAATGCTGTGATCTCTATGAATGCAAGCCAGGTAAAAGTAGATACAATTTCTTTTCCCATTTTTCAATTTTTTTTCTGCCTGAAAGACAAAATAATCTATATAATTGCTTCCAATAAAGCCTATAGAGTCTCTAAGTTCTTCTGATTATTCTTGAAAGTTAATTATTATATGTAGGCAATACCCATTTTTGAAAAAGGATAAAAATATTATGGTAAATTTTACTTCCTTTTTTCTTTAGACAATAATTTAAACTGAGTAGCAAGGGAAAAGTAACTTCGTGAGAATACTGCATTTCTGTGAATGATACTAGTGCAAATGACTTACTTTATATATTGATTAGATTATACAGAGGTTTTTCATAGTAGGAATACATTGTGCATGGACAGGGAGTTAGGATTTCTGTTTTAAGATCTCTCTAGATGATGAAATGTTGACCCTTAAAAACTGCAGAGCAAAAAGATTATGGAGGAGCATACTAAAAACATGTAGAACATTTTCGGTATTTACTCATCTCCCATTTCATGAGCACACAAATCACCCTTTCTTGTGATTTATTATTCCAAGTGAAGTGGAAGATGTAATTTACTCTTTGATCCAGACTTTGGCAAGTTAAATAGTCAAAACAGAGGACTGAAAGCGAGCATAGAAAATTATATAATCCAAAGCATTATATGCAAATAGTTTCAAGTGTGTTTAAACTCTGCCTTTCCTATGCTTGTTCAATATTTTCTTAAGTCTTCCAGAGAAGAAGATTGTACAGTTTTTGTCTCTTCTTCTCTTTGTTTTTTTTTCCTAATACTCAGTGCAAATCTGTGTGGAAATTTAAGCAAACTTTTTTGCACCCTGTCCTGGGTAGTTGGTGAACAAGTCTTTACTATAATTTTTTGCTCTGGAACATTTTGTCAACCATGGGCGTCTTTCACCTAGAATTAGCTGTAATTTCTTGTGACATGGTCTTTTTGGGCTCCTCCCTGGTTATGTTTCCCTTCTGTAAGTTTTTTTCAGTTAGTCCACATTTTAATATGTGGTATCCAAAAGCAGGCTAATATTTTGGGAGAGTCTTCATCAGCACTAAATACTTTAGAATAAATGCCTTCTATTTCTCATGCAAAACTTAAAATAATATTTTAACTGTTCTGCAAGAAGTATTTCTAGTTGGTGAACTGCTGCGATCTCAAAATCTTTCTGTAGTATGACTGCTACTGAACCATTATATATGTACATTTTAATTCCTCCTATGTATTTCAATTATGCCTTTACTGAATTTTGTCTTGCTGACTTTGGATTATTTATCATTGTCACAAGAAATTTTAGCTCTGATTTTGTCTTCCCAAATATTATTTTAATTCCCATCTTGTAGCTGACAAATAAGTCCATCTGGACTTCCCCATGGAAATTACTTCTTGAAAGCTGTTTTCAGCTTGCTAGTTTTACAGAATCTTCAAATAGAATGTGATTATCACATTAGTGAATTTATGTAACTCTGTATTGTTTTCTGACGTGGTTTGTATTTTTTGCTGTAAGGAGTTTTAAGAGGTGAAGGTACATGGGACTGGAGAAATGAAGATATGTGTTAGGAGGGTAGAAGAGCAGGGGCTTTGAAGAGATTGGGGAAGGAAAAAACTAACAGGATTTAAGGGAAGCGTAGAGCTTTGCAAATGGGGGTTAGAAATGGAGAGACCTGATGTGGAGGGTTGATTGCCCACCAGAATTATTTACTCTTTTTCTGCTGTGAGATAGGATTAGGAAAAAAAGCAAAGCAGGCTCAAACTTTAAAGGATATAAAGAAAGCTTTATTAACAAAACTATAAGAGAAAAAAATTAATAAGAACCAGAATAAAACCTTCAAAACAGTTTTCCTGTCCCCCACAATTGTAGGAATAGGGTAAAAAGCTAGCCTGTCATTTCTTCTAAGTGCAGCTAACAAGGAATCTGCAAGTTCCCATATGAAGCTGTTTTGAGAATGAGAAGTTTTTAACAAAACAGTCTATTCTGAGGGTGAAAAATAAGTTCACTTGTAATTACAAAGGATTTGTCGCATGAGAATCAGTAAAGAAAATATATAAACAATCTGAGATTAGAAAGATTTGATGGACAAGTAAAATACTTGTTACTAACCAATGGAATAATTAACAAGAAAGCTATTAATTAGAAGTTGTCCTTGAGGTTTGTAAAAACTGTATAAAAGACAACATGCAGCCATAATAAAGGGCCTTCTGAAAACTTGATACCATGTCATTCTGTATGTCCTGACTGTCTGTACAACGACATACAAACTCCTTTTCTTTCTCACTGACAACATGCACAGATCTGCAAAACTTAGAACTTCAGTAAGTTTACCATCTCTAAAAATAGCCTTTCATCAGTTCTTTTAGAGAGAGAAGTCTCTTTTTCCATGCCATGGAAACTTCTCCACAAGAAAAACAGTTCTCTTGTGGCGTCAATTCTCACAAAAGCAGCCGCCTGGGAATCTGCATTCATGAAGTCCCTCCCATTTCATGCAGCCTTCCCACAGCTGCATGTAAACTCATGGGGTACCATTTTAAAGATGAACAGTTCAAAAGCAAAGGTTCTCTTCATTTCTTGCTGACATCATTTTTATCTCTGAGAACAGAGGTCTTCTCTTCCTGGGGGCAGGTCTTCATCTTGATGTCATCTCTCTCTGTTAAAACTTTGCATAAGATCACAGCTACTTCAGCATTTATTTGCTTTAACACAAATGCCTTTGCTCATATCTACAATTTGAACACTCTTCATCTCCCTCTAAATGTCTTCCACGTCTTAAAGGGATATTCTAGCATATTACATTCCATCACCATGGCCTTACAAAAGAATTTCAGCCTAAGACTAGGCATCTTCTCATTCTCCTCTCATCTAAAACTTTCCTCCTCCTTCACTGACTTTGATGTCTTCATATTGTCTCTCTATGTGTCTTCACTCTGTCCTTTTCTCTCACTCAGAGAGGATTCAATGTTTTGCAAGCTTCATCTGTGCAAGGAAAGAGTCAATATCTCGCCTGAGGCCTGCAGAGGTCATGATGGTCGATCAGTGGTAGATTCCGGCTGTGCCAGGATCTCAGGGGCTTTAGCTGCATTCAGTTCCTGCTGCAGGGCCACTCTGCACGGCTCCCTGGAGGGGAGAAGCGGCTGGGGTCGTAGCCGGANCAGCAGTAGCGCACTGAGCTGCTGGGGCCTCTCCCCCTTCCTCTGCCTGGCAGCTGCTGATGCTGGTGGGGGGAGCAGCTTAGCAGCAGGATGCTAACAGCTGCTGGGGCCTGATCCGGCTGGGATGGGGCCTTCTCTCCTCTCCTCTCCCTGGCAGCTGCCACCCCCAGCTCCACCAGGGCTGCAGTAGCAGCAGGGCTCAACCTGGCTGTGCCAGGCCCACAGGCCACGCGGCAGAGCAGGGCCAGCTCTGCCGGTGCCCTGTTACAGCTTCCCAGTCCAGAAGGAAAGAGAGGCTCAGCTGGGTTTTTTTCGATTTTTAACGTGTGCTCATAGAGACATGTCCAGCTTTCTAGTGGTTTAACAAGATGTCTATATTCAAAACTAGTCACTGATTGGTTT
>VYXD01009137.1:367405-398315 GCA_013397195.1 Hylia prasina | reverse complement strand
AATTATTATAATTTTGCAACTAAGGGCTTTCAGGCAAAGATATAGGAATAACAGTTCTTTTACTAGGAACGTTAAAAGTACAAATGTAATAGTACAAGAAAAGACAAGTAAACAACAAACAAGAAACCCAGAAAACCCTGACAGAGTCAGGGACACAACCTTGACACCCTGTTAGTCAGGGTGTTTGGAAGCAGTCCTCCTGGAGAAACAGATGATCTGTTGGAGTAGATGATCCCGTTGAAGAAGGGTCCAGTGATGCTGAGATGAGTCTGATGAGTGCAATCTTCCTCTGGAATCCAGTGGAAAGCAGGATTCTCTGGGGTTCTGAGTCTCAGTTTTTATCTAGGTAGGGACCCTGGAGCCCCCACCCACTGGGTGGACCATCTCACAATGGGGTGATGTAAATGTGTCATGTCATTGGTGGGCCTTAATGGCCCATTAGCAGAAAATATCCCCCTGGAGGGAGGATGGGTGGTGAAAGAGATAAGATGCAATACCCCACCTGGTTTTAATAGCTGAGCCATTATCAGAAAGGCATCCACCCCCTCCCCTCAGAGTAACAAGATAAAGAAAAAATATTTCCCCAACTGCTTTCAGCAGATGAAAATAGCATACAATTTTTTTTGCTTCCGTAACCCAAGACAGAGGACTACTTCGTATGACAGCAGTGCTGCTTTATGCCAAGATAAAGTGCTTGTGCAATAATTGCAAGCATAAATTGTATTTATTTTTGTTCCTTGAAAAAACCCCACTGTTCTGTAGTTTACTCCAGCATTTGAGTTGGGAGCCTTCAGCTGAGAACCGTGTATGTTCAAGTGCTGTGATTAGCAGTGGAGTTAGTGAAAGGAAAATAGAAAGTGTTTCCACAACACTAAATTCTAGAATTAAAATAATGTATTTCATCTGAGATCCACTTTCTCTTCTGCCCCTTTTACTTTAGGAATACAACTGAAGGCATTGATACTCAGTTACAATGAATACTGAAGAAACTTAGTAGCTTAGTCATACATGTCTATTAACCTCCAGATTAATTTGCTTTAAATTTTCTTACCTGTTGCTCCACCGAACATCTCATCACAATTGTGGCACCTACTGAGAACTGTAGGAGACAGGCAATACAGGTGTCCTCGTCCCTGATAAGTAACAGCTGTGTTAATTACTCAATACAGCCTTGCCCCTGATGGGTCACAGTCATATCCAATAAAGATAAGTGTGATAAAAGGGAGTGGGTTGATTAGTGGAGGGATCATCATGGAGGATTGTGAACATGAGGATCCTGAAGAAGGATCCTGAGGAGAGAGAATCACTGCTGTGAGGTTAGTCTGGGTCTGCAGTTAGAGTCTAGCTAGATAGAAGCCTGCAGTCAGAGTCTGTAAACTCATACCTGCAGTCATGGTTTAGCAGGAAATAACCAGCAGCCAGAGGCTGCAAGGGAAACCTACAGTAGCAGCTTGCTGCAGCCAGAGTCAGTGAATAGCTGGAGTCAGGATGGCTGAGCTGTAAAGAGGAATAAACGAGGCCCCTTTTCATGCTGTGATAAACAAGAAGTCTGTCTCAGCTCGTTTCTACCCTCTAACAAGAGAGCTGCTGCAACAAGAACAAGTGTGTCATGCTCATTGTTTTACTGTGGTTGCAAAGCTCAGGGATGAAATAACCCTGGTTTGGTTCCATTAGCAGCCTCTTTTATTCCTACAAGATGTGTGTAACAGTCCGTTCATGTGTAGGGAATTTAGTCTATGTGCATGGAATTTAGTTTTAAGGTGGGGATTGCATTTCTCAAAACGTATTTTCAAAAAATTCTTTTCTTAAAGATAGTTTGAATGAGCAATCTCAAGTGAAACTTCATAATGTGTTAATAGCAAAAATAAAAATAACCCCAAACAAGATCTGCGGGAGTGTATGTGCTAAACCACGATGAACAAGTATGTTTTTAAAATCATGTTTGTTTATTTAAAGAGTTTGAGTTAAAATCTAAATTAAAACATATTTTGCTGAAGTGTTGATAGGCACTCTGTCACTTCTGAATATCACAAGCTAAATAGCTTACTTTGGCAGTTGTCCAACAGGTGTTTGTTGTACCTTTTTTGATAACTTTTGTCATTGTATATGGTGCAATAGAGAGTGTCATCTTTTAGTTTCTGACATCTTTAGGAAAGCATTAGGAAATGTCTGTCATGATAGACATAACCTCTGTTGAAAAGACCCCTTACTTGTTCTTTTTTCAGAAGTCTTTTTGGCAGAGCTTTCATTCACTCATCTCCAGCATGGCCTGAAAATTAGTCTTTTTTCCCTGTACCAAATACTGGTTTAAACACAATTGCAAAGAAAATGTTATTGTTTGCCTTACTTCTTTGGGGAATTGTGTGCAGTCAGGGCTTGATGGAAAGTCTGAGATCAGCAGCATAATTTAGTAGGTAATGCGTAATGAGGCACAGGGAAGTAGCTTCTGCTCCACCCTGATACAGCTTCAGCTTTGAAAATCAGGTCTGGAGCTCAAACAGTCTTGCACTAAGGACAAGGGTCAGCAAAATCATGTTTTTATACACAGCTCAGATAAATAGAATTCCATGATATTTTTAATTATCTGTTACTTACAGAGTAGTACTTCCAGTGTTTTATTGGATGATTTGTTAAAAGCTTATGTTGACAGAACTTGGGATAGGAGTGCGAAAGGGTTGGACAAAAAGAGGGAGGAAGATAACATTTCTAATGGAGCTGGAGAAATGGCTTTTAAGTTGACAGTGAAGGTGAGGGAGGGGGAAAAAAATCAGCAAGTGTGGAGATCCATGTTGGGAAATACCTGGGATAGGGCAGTTAAGAAAGTGGTTCAGGCAGTGATACAGCTGCGTTGAAGGTTCAGGAATGCTATGATTGCATGTAATATGTTCTGAAGTGTCATGGAATGTAAAAAGGATAATGCCTTGTCATGGAGAGATGCTTCCTTTCTACTTCTCCCATGGCAGACAATGACTACCATTATCACGTGTAGTTGTGTTGTGTTGCATTGTTCATGAGGAACCAGTTGAAATGCATCTGAACTGAAAGGAGAGGATGTCATGTGATGCTTCCATGCTGTAAAAGCAGACTGTATATCCTTGTACTGAATCCTCAGAAATTTGTAACTTTTGAAACTTTAGCCTGTGCTGAGCCACTATTTCATCAGAAATGCAAATACTGACTTGCTCCTTTACCATTAGATGAATAGGTATTTATTTAGATCTTGCCCTAAACTGTACATTGTTTTAGATGAAAAGCCAGCCATTTTATTAATTGAAATATGTAAAGGTGAAATTTAACACACTTAATATACTTTGTTAACTTACTCTACTAGAAAGTTTTATTCACCTGGTTTCATTAGCGGTTTCAAGACCTTTGCTTTTGTAGTCTACAAAGGAGGTAACACGTTACTGCAGATATGTCAGGGCCTGCAACTGTGGCAGGGTTTCTGCTACATTCTTGTGGAAAAGTGGTAACTCTCAGATGCTTCTTTATACAAATTCAGTACATGAGAAAATTCTTGAAGACTTGTAAGCAAAGGTTGATTGGGTGAATCTTCACTCATAGGAAATTGGAGCATATTGATGAGTTCTTGAAGACACAGTTACCAAACTGTATTTAAAGCTTAAAGTTTCTGTGATAGACAAAAAATTAGTTTAGTATAAGATATGTAATAATAGCATATAATAAACTGTTCATGAAATGTACTCGTTAATTATTGGAGTCACAGTAGGATGTCAAAAGAAAACTAAACAGTCAGTGGCAAATGTTTGCAGTCATTTTTCAGGACAGTAGTGCAGCTAATCTGGAAAATACCTTTTAAAGAAATGAAGAATCCAATTACAGGCTGTTCTGTAACCTCAGAATATTTTCAGTTTATCTATCAGTTTCTGTCAATACTTTTTCCATTTTGAGAAACCTGTTTAAATCTGAAAGCAAATAGGAACTTTTTTTTCCTTTTCACCTTTTTCAAATATTTTTCATTTCTTATCTGTCTTCATCTTTCTCCTGTGAGGAAACTATGAGGGAGATGGGACTGTTCCACCTGGAGAAGAGAAGGCTCAGGGAAGATCTCATCAATGCACATGGATGCCTGAAGGGGGGTGTAAAAACAGAGCCAGTTCTTTTCAGTAGTGCCCAGTCATGGGACCATGGAGGCAAGAGGCACAAATAAAAACACAGGAGGTTCCTTCTGAACATCAGGAAGCACTTTTTCACAATGAGGATGACTGGACACTGACACAGTTTTCCCAGAGAGGCAGTGGAGTCTCCATCCATGGAGATACTGAAAAGCCACCTGGGTATAATCCTTGGCAGCCAGATCTACATGGCCTGGTTTGGGAACCTCTAAAGGTCCTGTCCTACCTCAGCTCTTTTATGATTAATCTAAAAACGTAATCGTAAAGAGAAAAAGTTCTATTTGAGTAGTCTTAACTTGGGGGTTGTTTTAAAGATTTTAAGTTTGTACTTGATTAAAAATGATAGACTGCTTTTCAGTATTAGTGAGCCATGTGCTATCGCATTGTAACCACTGCAATGGAGATATGCAGAGCAGATGTAATTCTGAGGCGGATGTCTCATGATGACAGAATCAGTTATTGCTATGTACCACTGAGGATCAAGCTTGGAAAGTATAGGACAAGAAAAGATAAAATGGCCCTTTGAAGGTTATGAGCTCTTGCAAGAAATGTGGGTAGCATTGTCAAGCTGGTTTAGTAGTTCGGTAAGCTGCTGTGATAGTGTCAATATTGCAGTGAAGTTTAATCAGTAATCAGGGATTTTGTACTGCATAATTTGCAGTCTGGTAACATTTTGTTCATCCTGCTTGTTCAGTCAGAAAGTAGCTCATTTCTTAAAGAGGGAATCGTGTTTTATTCTTCACTTTCTTAATATAATTATGAAAAGGCATAGTGGATACACATTACCTGAGCTGGAAGTCTTGGTTACATGGAAGATTTAGTACCAAATAAAAGAAAGATGTGTTTCAGCTTTCCTGAGTATGACTTAGAACATTAAATATATATTTAGCCTGGTTTGGTTTTTTTTTTTATTTTGCATTTCTAGACGTTTGTTGCTTTCTAAAAACTCTCAGTCAGTCATTCTTGTTAAGCAGATTTCTCACTAATGCAGAAAGATTTGTTAATTTGCGTTTCATTTTTGCCATATATAAATATACAAACAAGACAACCTAATAAAATAGTCTTTAAAAATGTACTTTACACATGCACACATATATCTATAGTCTATCTCTTTTTTTCATATAACCCAAGTATTCTGCTCTTTAAACAGACTTTAATTAGTTAAAAATTAAACAATTGTTTACTGTTTTAAAAGCTGTGGGTAATATATATTCTTCGTAACTAGGGTACTTCTATATTCACAGTTGTAATGATTGTGTAAGGTTGCCTGTCTAACTTCTGTAAATTTTTTTATTAATTAATATCAGTTTAGTTGCCTTCTAATAATTTTAAAAAGTGAATCTTAAAGAGAAAAGGAGGCTTTTTGTAATGTTACCTAGCAAGCAAGAATTCATTGGATTATTTTTGTGACTTAAAAGGCTGGCACATAAGTGGTTGCCTATGAGGAAGTAATTTGCGGAAAGCTTCTAAAGCATGAGTAAAAGAAATGTTCTTCTTCCCTTCCTCCGTAGTGTTCAGTGTGGATTGCAGCACAGTGGAATGTCCTCCTGTTCAGCAAGTTGTTTGCCCCCTGGATAGCTATGAAACCCAAGTCAGGCTGACTGCCGATGGCTGCTGCACCCTGCCCACAAGGTTGGTGTCTCGATGGCTCGGTACTTTTAACTTGTTCTCAACAATTGGAGTACTCTAAATACCAGATAATGATGCCTACTTCTGTGATAATTAACACTGGTACTGAATTAAAGCTACCTGAAGTAGGTTGTATCAGTCTGATGGAAATAAATCTTGTGTTTTTAAACAGGGAAAAAGTTGTCACGGTACAGGTGCATGAAGGTGGTTTCTGCTAAAATTCTTTTGAGGAGTTTGTGTCTTCAGATTCACTTTCAGTTAATTAATTT
Source organism: Hylia prasina (assembly GCA_013397195.1). NCBI lineage: Eukaryota > Metazoa > Chordata > Aves > Passeriformes > Sylviidae > Hylia > Hylia prasina. The sequence goes on along the minus strand of VYXD01009137.1, from coordinate 392,281 downwards.
TGCCAAAGTTAACTTTTGAATGTGTTGATAGTAAGGAGTTAAGTGATGGAAATGACTGAAGACATGCTAGAAAAAGTCTCATCTAGTTAAAGGAGAGTGAAAGTAAAAAGTGAAAGACGGACCTCTGAAACTGTAGGGAACAGAAATTTCAAGTGCTTGCCTGCATTTTACTTCTATCCTTGTTCAAGTAGATATAACTTACTGTGATTATAAAATATAAGACAGTTTCAGACTTGGTTTTGTTCCACAGTTATGCACCACTGTTTGTGTTTTTACAACAAATTCCCCAAAACCTGATTTATGACTATGCCAAATAAATACATATTCAAGCAAAAACTAACATAAATGAAAAGATTTTACACCAAAAAGAAAATGTTTCTTGTAGCTGTAGCCGGTTGGCTTACTTAGTGGAAGGTCTTTGCAGCCGTAGAATACTGTCATATTCTCAGCTCCTTGTGTAAAGTAGTAAAAAAGCTGTAAAGAATTCAGAAAGTAGAAGATTACAAAGATTGTATAATCAAGGTTGTTCTCTTTTGGGTACCCTTTCGGTGCATATTTACTGTGGCATCTTCTTTAAAACTGTTGTTTCCATAACATGAGAGAGGTCTCTTATTGCATGGAGATTTAAAGGCCTTTAATAAAATTAAGGCAGAAAAAGAGATATGGAAAATATCATTTAATGCACTAATTCTACCTATTAAAATTTGAAAATATATTTCTAAACTTCACAGGTTTCATTTGTAATTATAACATACTGATAGTAGTCTGATTCTTATTATCGTTACTCAGTGAATGCTACAAATGTTATTTAATTCAGAGTTGCTTTCGTTTATTTTCTTGTTTTCTGAGTTTTGTATACCAGAACATGGTATGGATTCTAGTATCCTCCCTTTATTCTTTCACATATTTGCTGTAAACTTCCTAGGAATTGCAGTGATGTATTAGTTCAGAGCTTACCTGGCTAGCTGGGACTGTGCAGGAGTCTGCAGATTTTATGCAGTCATCATACTGCCATTGTTGCAAATACAGCTCAGCATGTTCAAGACAACTAGAATGAAATGCTGCTAAGAACTGTATTCAGAAAGAGATTATAAAGTCAAAGAAGCAGTTACAGATTGATATTTCATAAATTTAGTTTAGATTAACACTTAGTAACATTGATACATTAAAAAGATTAATGGTACATTTTTACTTCCAAATACGTTTCAACTTGTTGGATTAAAAAATGATACATAAGCCACATTATTTTGGTTTCACAAAAGTAAAATTATATTCTAGTTTTATGCAGTCTAATATGACTTGTGGTTTGATTTTTTTTTTTTCTAGTGCTTGGGTGAAGGGAATGAAAAATATCCACTTTATTCTTTGTCAGTGATAACTTCAGTGTTCTTTCTATCAGGAAATATAGAGTGCCAAGAAAATAAATCTTCATTTACTTCAGAAAAATTACCAGTTTGAAATATCTTCTATTTCTAGTACACATGTGGGAACTGACCTTAAATAAAACACCTAGATCAAGCATGTTCTTGAAAGAATCTTTTTATTTTGTTGAGAATGTTTAAAAATAAAGTTGGTTTGCTAAGCACTAACTGATATCTGAAGTGTCCTTGTCCGTCTGTGTGGCAAGTCAGTGATGAAACAAGTATTCCCTTCTCCTGTGCACAAAGGTCCCAATTGTACAAGAAGGCTTACAGAGTGTGAATTACGAGATAATTGTAGATTCCTGAGACCTCTTTGAAATCAGTTGTTGCACATTCCTGGGATCAGAGTTTAACAAGAGATCAGAGCGAGGATGGATGAGTACTTAGCTCCTGGAGTCTTAGGATCTGATCTTATGACTGAAGGGTTTTGTTTTAATACCTCTGCCCTCCTTGATGTATAAAACTGCAAAATACCTCCACAATTAGCATAACCTGGTATGTCTGCAGGCAGGTAGAAACAATTGTAGCTGTCTTGTACTCCTCCATTATTTTTTTTTAATTTCATGGCTCAGTCTGCATTGCTGTATGTTGTTATTATGTGGGTTCCTATTTGGATTGCCTTAAATCAACCAAAGCAATAATACTTTTTAATGGAGTGGGTGAGAAGGAAAGAAGAAAAACTGAATCTGGCAGCAATATGATCATATAGATGCTTTACATGTTGTGTGTCTGCTAGAAATGTATTTAATTATTTTGATTTTTATATACTGCTGAGCTTCTTAAGGAAGACAGTGCCATAGTCATCATTCATGTGCTGTAAGTAAAGATTTTATTTGAAGGGGGGAATAAAGGAACACAGGCATGGAGATAATAGAAAAAAAAGGCTTTTAAAAAGATTAGAAGAAAGAGAAGTGCATGTATGAAAAGAGAGAACAGAAAGGGAAACAAAATAGCAGTTACTTAGAACATGAAAATTGAGCCATTTGACTTCAGGTTCAGTGTTTCCTCAGATTTGAGGAGACACCCTTTATATTTGAAGGGTCTGTGAGACCTGCATGTCAAAATTATAGAAAAAAAAAGTGCAGATTTATGGATGAATGGGTCTACGGTAGGAAAACAGGATTGTTTTCCTCAATTTCAAAATTTCTTAATAAAATACTTAGAATGATGAAATGTCAACATTGCCTTTTCTGAGATTCCGTTTAGAATCACCTAATTGCATATCACATCCTTTTTCATTGTTAGAATTAGGTTCAAAAGTGACACTGTAATTTTTTAGTGTACATTTGAGAATAATTTATTAAAAGCAGAGTCATTGTTCTGTAAGGTCATGGGCTTTAGACAGTCATTTAGACTTCATGCAATTGTGTTTTTAAGACTATGAACTCTTTGAAGAAATTATGGTCATCTCTTTCATTTACTGCTGCTGAAATAAAAACATAATACAAGCAGAACCAAAAAGCAATTAAGGGAGAGTTCCGTGGTTAAGGACAGATGATGTGTCACTCACTGAGCTGGTTAACAAGTACTTGATATGTCATATACAGTAGGAGCAGATTGGCTTCTGCCTCACATCTTGTTCTTGTGTTTCTTATACATAGTGTGCTAGGAAAGTGGAGATCCTTAAATCTGATGATAAATTGGTATTTCTTTTGTGAGCAAACTCTTGAATGTGTACTCACAACAATGAAAACTCCTTGAGAAATGCCAGGGGAAAAATGGGAATAGTAAACATCTGATACCATAAATTCTTGTTCCTGCACTCAGAGGTTACATTTAGTGCCACACTAATTTCTAATGCAGTGGTTCAGACAGAACAGAACATTCTAATTTGGCATCAAGATCAAAATACCAGTTGCTTCAGCTTTCATCAGGCTGTTATGAGACACGTATCTTAAATTTCCAGCAATTATGTTAAGAAAGCTAAGTGTTTGGAAAACAGGAAAACAGCTATTATGTTAGGAAAGCTTGGAACAGTCTGTCTCTGGTCTTGGTAAAGATGCTTGCTTCTCTAAGGAGGTTGTTGAACAAAAAATGTATTAGCACTCTTACAGAAAACATTACTGTATTTTTTTTAATGTAAGTTTATGGTCTTCAATTAGAAACTTGAATGGGATCAATATCAAGTTTACAGAATCTGTTCTCTTTGGATGTTCCCAGTTTTTCCTGCTTAAATGAAGTGTCCTCAAATTTTCAGATACCTTTGGGAATTTATTTTTAAATGTAAAAATCTTTATCAAAATCTGCTTCATTTTTTTGTCTGTGAAAAATGAAACTGGGCAGTGATTACAAACAACTTATATTTTTATTGCTCACATAGTTTTATACATGCTTCATAAGATTTCATAGTCTATGGCCTGTTTAGATAGTTTTGCATCTAATATTTTTGGATTATCTTTTTTCTTTGTGACTGTTGTCAGAATAATTTAAAAGTTTAGTCTTTATTAGGTCTCTGTTTCTTGCTACTGTTTTATACCCTTGCTTCTGTGCTGTCATCTGTTACAGATTTGGTAATTTCAAGATTCATTCAGTGCTCTGTTCTCAGAGATATTTCATATACACACTCCTCCCCCCACCCCCAGCTATTCTTGGTCAGTCTTTTAATAAAACCATATGACCAAGAAAACTCCATAGAGAACAGTGAGATGTTAGCACTGTGCCAATGTTAAAATGAACAAAACCTAAGTAATTAAATCTAGTTGCCTTGTTATCAGTTCTGAGAAAAACAGTGGGAAAACTGATAGAGGAATGAATTAAGGATTAAAGGATGTAATTATAGCTAGAAGCAACCAGTGTTGCTGGAATCTTGTATTGTCTTCTGAAGATACTAAGCCTGCCTTAAAAACTTGACCATCAGAGTCCCTTCCTTCCATCGTCACTAGTCTTTTGTTTTTTGATTGGATTCTGGCATTAAACAAAACAAACAAATGAAAAAACAACTAGGACTTTTAAATTATTTTTGTCTCACAGAGTTTACTTTATAAAGTGGAAATGTATCCCCTTCCCCAAACTCCTTAACATTGATGGACGTTTCCCACACCTCCCTCAGATTTCGGGAGTGACTCAGTCTCAATGAGTCAGCATCATTGTCCTTGAGCTCCTGAGAGGAACTCTTGCAGCATATGCATGCTGGCTTGAATGTCTTGCTGATAATATAGGATAGTTGTATTCTTCTAAGAGGAGAGAAGTGTCCAGGAGTATGTTCACTAAATCCCGGTAATGAGTTTGTTTCACATACTTTTAAAAAAAGCTCACACCATAATGCTGAATATGTTCTAGATTTTAAAAAGTTCAGAAAAAAATTGATATATGTTTATCTATCAAAATTTCCAGTACTTTATTTTCTACCTGAGTCCTAGTTTTATAAAAAGCAGTTTCAAGAATGATGTGGTGGGATGAGAAGAAGAAAAAGCAATTGTAAGTTGAGCATAAATTTCATATGCCAAAAAAGTGATTAAAAGCTTTTTACAAATGCAGTCTTGCAAGATTGGAGCTCAAAAGGCTTGGGCTTGATGGATGAGCAAATGAAGATGCTTTGAATTAGACCATTTCATTGTCACTTAGTTACAGATAGCTGAATGACATTACAAATGCAAACCTCTCAGTTGGCTCAAGTAGCATGAAGGAGTAGGATTATATTTGCATTGTTTAGAAGAAAACCTCTGAAAAAAATTCGTGAATGAATTTGTCATAGAATTCCTTTTTCCTTGTTTAATAGTTTTTGCCCTGTCATTTTTTTCCTTATATGTGGCTAAAATGTCTCAATTTGGGGTTGCTGTGAATGGCAATGCCAGGGTTTGATCTGCAGTATGGTAAAGAAGTGAAGTGTACTTGGTCAGCAAATCCAAGTGTTAAGTCACTGGATGATAAAATCTTGTTTTACATTTTCATCATCTACTCAGCCCCATTGATGTGTCAGAGGGGCAATTAATATGTGCATTAAAGATTTACTTAGAAAACAGCCCAGTTCTTCCCCTCAATTCTTAAATGCTTTTATTTTGATACAGCTCATGAAAATGAGGAATACCTTGTTGTAGTAGGAAATAGTTTTTTAGATAAGGTTTAATTTAAGCTATATCTGGATAGAAATGGAATATAACTTGGAAAGAACTAGACTAGATAGACTAGAATTTTCTGTCATATTTAATTACCTTTCAATTTATGACATAGTAGGAAGAAGAGTAAATCTACAAAAATGTACTTCACTTGAAGAATCTTAAGAGAATGCTCTTTATCTGTCCTGTACTAAAATATTTTTAACGTGTGCATTAGCAGTTTTAAAGGCATTAAGGCTAAGTAGCAATCTAGATTAGCAATGTTGCTCTAAAATTTGTATATGCCATTGCTGAATTGGTTTTGATTCCAAAGGAAGAAATTACCTATTTTATTAGTTTTAATCTTTTGTTTGTAATAAAAACTTGCACTGTCTTAGGCACAATACAGATGCCACTTGAGCAATTCACAATTACCAGTTTCACAAACCTGTAGATACATTAAGACATGCTGTCTTTTCATGTAAGTGAATTGAAACAGGGGTCCTGTGGCAGATGTTCATGCAAAAATCACACCTCTTTAGAGAGCATTTAAATTTATGTAGGATTAGTGTATTGATAGGGCAAGGGATAATGGTTTAAAACTAAAAGAGGGTAGACTCAAATTAGATATTAGGAAGAAATTTTTCACCATCAGGGTGGTGAAAAACTGGAACAAGTTTCCCAGAGAAAAAATAGATGCCCCATCCCTGGAAGTATTCAAGGCCAACTTGGATGGGGCTTTGATCAGCCTCATCTAGTGGAAGATGTCCCTACTCATGGCAGCTGTTCTGTGGTTCCATGATCTTTTATCCTCCTAGATGACTTGGTCTAGTAAGCAATTGCTTTTACTTTACTTTATCTGCTTTTATGGCACTTGGACATGTTGTTATTGTACCGTATATTGTGTCCATAACCTGTCACAGCATTGGACCTACCAGCCAGTGTTGTGCATGTCATGTTACACCAGTGTCTAGGCAATCTAGTGCCAGCAACACAAAAATCAGCCCAGTTCTTTTCTTCTCATTCTGTCTCAGCCACCAGAATCATAACTGGGAAGTATACTGTTGTAAGTTCCCCTTAAAGCTATTATCAAATATATTTGCATTGTATTTGAGAGCACCTATACACAATTAGTAGGAAAATGTTTTTATTCTGACAGCATCTGTAGAGGTGGCCTCTGAGTCCCTGATTAACTTTGCACCTCTCCCATTTAGTCGGAAGGGTATTGTGCACCTGTTCTGTTCATTCTTCTTAGCTTTTTGGCTGTCTCAGATCTTCTCTATGTCATTCCTTGTGATTCTCACATTTATCTACATTTTATTAGGTCTTCCTGTCTTTGGAAGACCTTCATTTTATGATAATGTGTTGGTGTTCCATACAGCATTCACCACTTGGATTCTTTCAACCTTCTTTAGAGGACAGTCATGATTTTCCAGCAAGTGTAACTTTTTTATCTTTTCCCCTGTATCAGTCACCTCTCCTAAGCAACTTTGGCTGATACAGAGGACTCCCTTGTATTTGTTCTAGAATTTTAGATCCTTCTCCTCTACCCATCTCATCCTCAAGAATTGGTATCCAAGAGAAAGTGGTTGTGCATCCCAGTTTTTGTTAAAGGAAGGTTCATCTGGAACTGGTAAGACCAATCACTGATCCAAGACCTGTATCTTCCTGAAACTTCTGTTCAGGGGATTGGCTTATGAGTAGCCTGGGTAGCTGGATCAAAGGTCTGTGTTAAGGACTTTGCAGAAGCTTTTTTATGCCTTCAGTTCTGTCATCAGCTTCTTAGAAACTCAGGTTTGTAATCCTGGCCAACTTGCTCAGATTGTTTTTCCTGCCCTTTAACTCCAGCAGACCACTTTGCCATCTCAAGTGTGTCAGTACCGTGGTGATGTAACACTTGGTGCTGAATTGGAGACTTCCTTATCCAAGAGGCAGCTTTATATTGAAGGAAAGCTCTACGCTGATGACAGCTGAACCCATCCTATGTTCAATTCAGGGTTGCAGTAGGCTTTTGCTTAATGGTTGATGAATAGAACACTGCAATTTTTTGGAAGCTTCGTAATATCTGGAAGTAGACGTTTAGGCATTTTCATTTTAGTCTTTAAAATCCTCAGAAGTTAGGAAATGGTGAATATTTTTCCCAGGAAAACCATTTTGCTTCACTCAGGTCTGCTGAGATATTCAGTCCTGCTTACAGTCTGCACTGTACTGAATATCCACAAAACACGAGGATAACAGGGCATGGTGTGTAACCTTTCTAGTGACCCATGTTTGATGACTGTCTTCTCCTGATGTCTTCCAGGAGGGGTAATGAATTGCTGAACTCTGAGTTCAAGCATTCCCCTTCTTCCCTACTATACAGCTGCCTCAGGAATTCCCATGTGTTCTCAGTGTGATGGTAGTTATTGCTGCCTTGGCGTTGATCCTCACCATGTGGGTTGTTTTGGCCAGCAACCATATTTTCCTGAAGTACACAAATGAGAAAAAGATGATATGTTGGTTGGTTGGTTGTTTCTTTAAAGCCATCTCAGTAAAACTTGAACAGAAGCGCTTGAAACACGAGACATTTCTGGAGCCCGATGGCTGACTCCTGAGTGTCAGAGGCTTCAGGCAAGGAGAGGAAACATGAGAACGTTTGCAGAATAAATAGCATGTAAATCTTCTGCAGAAGAAGCTCTAAGACATTGTAAGTACAGAGGTCTCTGCTTGCATCTTTTATAAGATCAGCGTTTTGTGCCTGTATGGTCTGTTAAAAGTGCACATCCATGGTCTTCCACCAACTTCTAGGAAATACTGAATTAGAAAACCTGAAAGACAATGCCACCTAAAGGAAGAAGTACATTTCTCAAGAGCAAAAGAAAAAAACCCATTTGAACTGGAGGAAGTATCAATAATAGCTGTGCAATCAGTTTCCTTTTTATGGAAAAATATCTGTAGTACTCTAATCTGACCATATGCTGAGTTAATGGTATATTTACTCCTCCACTGTGAAACTGGGAAAGAAATTTTAAGCCAGATAAATTGAAGTGACTCCTAATTGCATCTACTTTTAATGGTGTTTTATGCTTGAAATTAGAATGAGGTTGTAGTGTCTATAGAATTTGGAGTTGTTTCCATTCTTTATAAGCAAGCTGTTGTTTGAACTCTTCCAGCTTGTAATAAGCTGGTATGCGTCTTTGTTTCAGTTTTTGTTTTCACTTGTCAGTCTAACAATTAGTGTGTACCTTGATCACACTGAGTGTTGTTTTGCATCTTTCTCCTGAGACTCCCCACTGTGTTTTGTTTTGTTTATTCTGCTTAATCAGCTGTTAGCTTGTTTGGAAATTGAATAAGGGATTTAGTTGAGAATAATTTCTGACTTGAACAGGCAAATTTCTGTTTGCAACACAGAGATCAATAAGGTCCGACTGTTGTCTTCAGACTCCCAGGTGCACAGATGTCTAGGGAGACCAATGTACATAATAAAACAATAGAATTTATAATTTGGATGCTTGCATTTTAAAAGGGAAGTAGATTTCCTCAGCAGTTTCCAATGGTACTTGGGGCAGATGATAATATCAACATTACAGAGGTTATATGAAGAGTGTGAAGTTGTGTTTCCTCTAGAACATAGCAGGGAAACATCACGTCAGAATTCAGCAGCCACACATTCTGCTTCTTACTTCCTTCTCAAATTATTGAATAATTGAAACTGAAGGTCATGGACCATTTTAAAATGAAAAGTCGTTTCTCACTGCAGTTCTTTGAAATGTCATTGGTGAATTTCAGTCTGGTTTCTACAAAAATGGTTTCTACTACACATAAAGGGTCTAATTAGTTGAGTGGAGTTGTTTGGTCTCAAAACTCCTTAGATTTTGGAGCAAATTTTGGTCTTCATTTTTATTCAAGATCAGGTTGAATGGGACTCTGAGCAAAATGATGTAGTCCCTGATCATTGCCAGGGGTGGGAGTGAACTAGACAACCTTTAAAGGTTCCTTTCCAACCCAAACCGTTTTTTAGCTCTCCTAAACTTGTACAGAATTGCCTTCGGGGATTTGAGAAAGGTGTTTAATAGCAGGAATGGCATGGAAAAACTAAACATGAAATAATTATTTGGGTTTGGGTATTTTTCCTTGCGAAGAGGAGAAACTGGTCAAACAAAAAACAGTCAAATAAATTAAACAATAATGAATTTTGGGGAGATTTGTGGGGATTTTTGCTTTTTTGTTGGTTTTCGGGGAGTTTTTGTTTACTTATGGCAAAGCCACCTTTGATGGCTTAGTTACAGGAATATGGAAGTTTATGAATTACTTATAAAGCAATTATCTGTAAGTAATTTTTGACCGGAAGTGCTCAGGAATTGTGTTTTATTTGTAAGAGGATCAGATATTTATAATTCCTCATTAAACAGTGGTTGAATAAAAAAAGAAATAGCTTTTCATAATATCAGAAAACTGACAGTTGTATAACATCTTAACTGGTACCTTATTTTTAGATTTGAAATGTTTGTTATTTTACGAAGGTGAAGCTGATAAACCTAAAAATAGTAACTGAGGTACGCAGTGGTAAAAACCATAGAGACCATCAACAGAAAAAAGCACCTGCTGGTATGGCAAAATGTGAGAAAAACACAGGGTTGAGCTAGTTTATGTTGTATTTTATTTCCTATACTGATGAAATCAAAAGGGTCTATATATATATTTGTGAACTTGAAAAAAGCAGCGTGTAAAACCTGAGCATTTGCAAACAGTCGCATAGTAAGTGTTATATGCAGCTTCCACAGTTTTTCTGTCATCTCTCTGTAGAGGTTTATTATTGATCTTTGAAATAAAATACTGAAAGATTTTGATGAAAAAATTAATATTTTCATTACTGATTTTCTGAATACTATCTTTAAAACAAAAAATGCATAAAATAGTGATAGTGAATTTGTGAGCAAAAACTCTCCAGTCTGTTTGACTGAAGATTTAGGAAAATACTGGTTGAAACTTGTGTATGGTGGTGTCCCAATGGCTTTGCCTGCAGTGCAGGCAGTGGCTTTGTCCTGTCTGCTTAACTCACATTGTGGATTCAAGTGTGAATAACATGGAAATAATTCTTCAATAATTTCATGACATTGCTATGTCAATATTTAATTTTGCTGTATCATCATCCCTTATATTATGTGCTTGGTGGTAGCCAGGATCTTGCAGTTAAACTTCTGTTTGCCACTGTCAAGCTTTGATAATGCTCTTCTGAAAATTTCTGATTTCACAGTATCTTTAAGTTCTTATATTATTAACACATCTGTGGAAGTTTTATCTGCTACACTGACTAATATACTGTTAATAATGTTCATGCAAATTGTACTAGATTGCTGCAAGGGAAAAAAAAAAAGGACTGTGATAAAATCTCCGCAGGAATGTGATGTATGTTTCAGGAATGCTTTTCTCTAGTCTCAGTGCTTTAGACTTTAATTTTGTTTTGATCCTCAAAATAAATATCCTCTCGTCAATACACCCCTGCCTCAACCCTCCCATTCACTGATAATAAATCTTTTTTTCCAGGGTGCCTGTTCTTATTTTCATAGCCATTATGCCTTGTGCCTGGAGAACTCTTTTGATCCTACCATCAAAACAGCTTTTCTGAGGCTAAGCAAGCCCTTCTCTCTTTAAATCTGTTTAACAACAGAAGTAAATGAACCAAGATAATTGGATTTGAAGTAAAAGTTGTCATTTACTTGTATTCAATTTGATTTTTTTATCTTTTTCCTTTTCCTTTTTTGCACTTTTGGGGACATAAAAAAAAAATCTAAGCAGTTATATTAAAAAACCCCCAAACAACAAAAATCAAACCAAAACAACCCCACCACTAACACACCTCAAACATAAACTAAACTGGTAATGAACTTACTTAACTTCTGAAGAACTTAAAAACTGATTTTAAAAATCAGGCCATTTATATTACTGAAGGAGTCACCCTCCTCAATCTATAAAGCATTGGTTAATGTACATCATCTCATTTCTGCTTCTTTATATAAGGAAGTTTGCCTTGCTCAGTTGTTGAGATTTCTAGGATTGCTGTTATTGTTGGGTGGGTTTTTATTGGGGTGGTGGGTTTTTTCTGGTGTTGGGGGTTTTGCTTGTTTCATTTGTCTTTTTAGCCTGAAGAACTGGAGGTAATGTCTTTTATCAGTCAGGTTGATTCTGTGTTTACAAAATTTTAGTGCAGCAAACATCTTCCTTGGGATTCCCAGCTCCTTCCAGGCCATGCCACTGCCTATTCAGGTGCCACAAAGGCTCTTGCATTACTGTTTGATTCCTCTTTATGTCTTTCTGGGCCCTCTTGTACTCTGGCTGTTCTTCCTTGTTAAAAGGACATGTTCTTGGCTTGACTTGCGTGCTGTTATGGTAATAACAAACCAAGAGGCTTGTTTCCTTGCAGCCTTTGCTAATAAGCTGTGTCAGGGGCAGATGCTGGGTGCCAACTTCCTGGTACCTTCAGTGCTGCCCTCCCTTTAATGCTAGAACTTTTGGATGCTGTGATGCCATTTGATGTTGCAGTGGTGTCACTCCAGGCCATGTGGAGGCAGGAGGTTCCCTACAGTGCAGTCTTCTCTCAGGGCCGGTTCCCTTGCAGCAACTTCTGCTGTGCCTGTTTTCCTTAGGCAGGCTGCTGTTGTGGGGGGAGCAGCTCAGGATCAGTGTGGTGCCTTACTGAACAGCAGTCTGAACAGCTGAATTTTAGAGAAATTTAGAGGGACCATGGCTGCTGTCAACAGGCTTAACTCAAACTGACCTGCTGAACTTGTTCAAACCTATTGCTCCATTACCAAGGGTAAGATACACACAGGTGGATAGCTGCCTGGGCTGCAACTTCTCTTCCATCCATCCCTCTGCTCAAAAAAGCACTTCAGAAAAATCTAGCTCTATAAAGCTCATCTTGCTCTCTTGCTGAGAATGGGATCACTTATTCCGAATTTCCAGATGTTGTTTTGGCAGCGTGACAGCCATGCTCAGCTACCAGATTTCCTTGGGTTTCTTTCTGACAGACTTCTGTCTCCAAAACAATGTTTTCCATGCTAATAGCCTGGACAATGGTCAAAGGTTTTCCTAGCAGAGCTGGCTGAAAAGAATGCAGACTATTTAAAAGTCCATCTGAGATCATTTTCTACTTTGACATTCTCTTATGCATGGATTATGTTTTAACCAAATGAGAGGTCAATTTATAAAATTTTGGAGTGTTGAGGTTTTGTTTGCTTACACTGTGAGTATGCAAAACTTTCATTACTCTGAATAGGAGGGAGTCTTTTCAGCAGAAAAGAACGTTGGCTCCCACCAAGCTTTTAAATATCTCTTTCATCCATCTTTATGGAAGATTGTCCTATCTTAAGTTATTTAAAGTGGTGATTCATAGTTTCTTGTGGGTTAGTTTTGTGGTTTGGGTTGTTTTGGGTTTTTCTTAAGCTGTTGACTGGGAAAAAATGAGAGGGGGAAAGTACAAGTTATTAGTCTAATCATTTAATATTGCAGTTCTATGAGTTACAAGGAATGTGAGACAAAAAGAAAGAAGATACTTCTGAGAAAGCTTATTGTGAAAGCAGTAGAACTAAGAGTGGTAATTTCAGCTCATGAAACTTGGAAAATCAAGGTCCACAGCTATTTTCCTAGTGTGTGCTATTTTCTCTGAATTTTCAGGAAGTTTGATCTACCTATTTTCCCAGAGGTCATCAGGATGTTGGTTATTGAAGGGATGTTGGTTATACAGGGTTATTGAAGTGAACCTTCAATTTTTATTTAGGCTTTTAATACCACTTTCATATTGTATTTGCATTTTTTTTCTGTCATAGATGTTTTAATTTTTTTTTAAAAAAATTTTTCATTAGTAATATATAGGGAGTTATTTCTGGGTTTCATTCTTCTCATAAGGGAGAAGCATCTTTCAAAACAGTCTGCTACATGGGTTAAGGTACAAATTCCATGAACCTGACAGTGCTAATTTTTCTTTTTCATTGATTGCTAGAGGTCATCTAGTCATCCCCTCCACCATCTTCCTGTACTATTGGGACAGCAAAAATGAGAGATATTAGTAATTCTGTAAAATTATTTACACAGTCATCTTAACGGGAAACTGCTGTCACAAATCCTTTTGATTTTTTGGTCGCATGTAGTAGAAGCCAGAACGCCTTTTCTTTCTTCTACATCTCTGATGGCAAAAAACACATGGTAAAGAAAATAATTGGCTTCCCTCTGTATTTGTATTTACAAATAAGTTGAGAAAAAATGTCACAAGCAAAGGTGAGATAAATAAAACTTTGATTTTTGTACTCTTACTTTTTTGTTTAGTCCATTATCCTTTACTGTTATGGGAAGCATAGTATTATTAAAAACAAAACAAAAACACTCCAAACCAACAAAGAAAAAAACCACCAAACCTTCAAATGCTTGCTTTAAAGCTGTTACTATACTGTAGCATATATGTGCACATAAAGTTAAATTACTTCACTTTAACTTGATGTATTTAACGTGATTCATGAAATGAACTTTATCTATTTACAGTAACATGCTTCTGTAATGCAGTGTTTTAAGAATCCCTTTCAAATAGTTTAATAGAGGTTCTCTGAGATTCCTTGACTTTACTTGTATTTCTTGAAAATTTGCTTTTGAGTAATATCTTACCCTGGAGAATATAACAATTTTATTTAACACTGATGAGGTTAAAGGGAGAAATATTAAAGACCTGTCTGTTGAGAGGTGGTTCTTCCTCATTGGTTGGATGCTGATCTGAGATGAAATGGCTGTTGGGCAATTAAGGAGACATACATGGCAGAGGATAACCAAACTTTTTGGTTTTGAGCATAAAGAAGAAGCAAATGCATTAAGGGCTGATGCTGCTTCTTACTAACGGGTTGTTTAATGTGGGGATTATCTTGGGATACTTAAAATATTTGAAATAGTTATTAACAGGTAGAGTTCTTATTTCTCTGACTCATAATTGCAAGTTCTTCTTTGATAAAATCATTGCTGCTTATCCCTCTAATGTGCCCATTGTTCAGGGCAAGAACTCTGTTAAATGTAAACTTATCAAAAGCCTTAAGTGTTTGACTTTTAAACTGTCATGTTAATCATAAAGCAAAGAATGTGGAAGCAAACATGACTATTGTTTATCCACATTATATCTCCCAGTTCATTAGGCTGTTTTCTTAAATAAGCAAATAAATACTACTTACATGGAGAAAGCAGTCCTTTTAGAATGATCCAAAATTAACCACATTATTTAATATACCTAACTTCCCACATTATTCGGCGTCACATGTAATTGGTTTCCCCCTCTGCAAACTGCAGCACTATCAACACCAAAAGAGAACTTACAATTATTTTTGTTCAGCTTAGATTAAATGATTTCTGTCTTCCTTTCTCTTTAATTTTTCCTAAGATTACACTGGATACAACGTGGTTTCCTAATGAAAGAACACTCTTCTGATGACTGAATGCAATTTCTATTAGTGTTCCATCAACTTTGATTATTCAAGCCAGAATTGGAATAGAAGCCTTATTTTGCAAGTCTGGAGAACACAGTTATTACGGTTTTCCAATTTTTACACAGAGCAGAAGAGCACCACTGGTGTTGCACACTACCACCTTTTTGTTTGCTTGACAGCCAACAGAGTTTGGATGGTTAAAAAAGAACCCTTAATGTTGATAAAGTATCTTGGTTGTTGAGTTAATAAAAGATGATTCTAAGACACGAACATGCCAAAGCTGTAACTTGTGCTCTGACTTTCTGTTTTTCTCTTGCTTATTCTTTCACCTTGTATGTGGCTCCCTTTACTCACGGGGTTTTCCCTGCTGTTCTTTGGTTTCAGATGCGAGTGTCTGACTGGTCTATGTGGTTTCCCCATGTGCGAGGCAGGCTCCGTTCCCCAGATAGTCTCGCGTGGAGATGGAACGCCTGGCAAGTGCTGTGATGTCTTTGAATGTGTCAATGGTATGTGAAACTTCCTCTTGCACCTGAAGAGGAGGGTTTTATGTCTCTCTGGGGGATGCTGGGCATTTGGTTATTTTTATTATGCTGTCAAGATGTAAGAGAATTAATTTTCTTGAATTTCATTAGGTAAGAAGGAACTGGAAGTTTAGGTGAAGATACTGACGTGGGAAACTGTCATTTTGAAATTGTCATGCTGCTTTAGTTTTTGAAGCAGTTTTCTCTGTGACTCAGGGAATTATAGTTTTAGCAAGACTCCCTCACTGCATGTCTTTCATATAGTCTTTTGCCTGTAGAAAACACTAGAGGCCTTCTAGAAGTGAAATTTTTGTTAACCGTCACAGCTGCTTGTGGCAGCACTGTAAGTGAAAACATGCTGGTTAGACTATGGGGTTTGTTTTAGGAATCAATTGCAAAGTAATTTTTTAACACAGGTGTACAACCTTTAGAAATTATAAGGCAGTATAGGAATATATTTATCGTTTTTTGCTTCCCAATCAAAATGTTTAGAAAATACTTAAAAACCTTAAAAACTTAAACACCTTTATCATGCAAGTGTCTCTTATGAGGACTGTTCCCTATATAGATCTGTACATACATGCTGTGTATATGGTGAATTGTGAAGAAACAGTATTTGACTATTGGTAAGGGGGAAAACAATCTTGAAGGACTGCATAATAATTTCTGACCATTAAAAATTACAAGCTATTGCAATATTTATTAATATTTACCCAGCAATATTTGATCTTGTTTAGTGGTATGTGTATTAAATGTTTGAAAGAGCCTTTATTTTACAATTGTCATTGCAAATGGGGAGAAGAAAGGAATTTCTCCGGGAGAAGATCTGTGTTACACATAGCAATATTTTAAATGCAAAAATGCTGATTAAAAAATAATAGTACATATTTTTGTGCATAATATAATACATGTACACAATATATAATATAATGGGATATTGTATATAAAAATTAAGTTTTCTTATACGAATAAAATAATTTATATCAGGAAGAGTTACAGATTCCTTAGCTTTTAGAGTAATTCTTCCACTATTTGGGTAAGACTGTATAAATGTAACTTAGCTACTTTTTGTTTATGTACACTCAAGTAATACTCATCTTTCTTTGTTTCATATTTGTTTCATTCTGTTAAAGTATCTCTTCTGAATCTGATTTACCTGTGTGATACACCTCAATGCAATGTTTAATTCAGGATTTACTTTAGGAGTTTGAGCAAGAGATATAGAGCCAGTTTCTGATAGGATGTCTCAAAGGTACAAACCACCATGCTAATTGCTTCTCTTCAGCCTGCATGTTACCTGTGGATACTGCTGACAAAACTGTTGCAGTGTATCTATTGTAGCAGGCGTGAGATGGAGCTGTTTAAATTGGCACCTTTTTTTGTGGCATTTTCATGCCCTGTTTCCAAGCAGAAGTTAGATTCATTTTTCATTGGTAACAGTGAATTTGGACTTTACCACTGTTGCCCTGGGCATCACTGCCTTATAGCTCACTCCTGTGCCCTGTAGCTCACTCCAAAAGATCCAAGCTGCTTTTCGATCAAGATTCCTTTTTGCCTCTCAGGCTATCTATACCTTAGTAGCCTATGAATACAGAGTAAATTGGAAGAAGAAATAGGAGTCTTTGAAGGGAAGATGGTGCCACAGAGGGAAGCAGAAGGGGCAGATTGGAGAAGAATTAAGGTTTTAGGTTTGTCTTATATATGTCCTTAAAAATCAGTTTTAATATATTCCAGGCCAGTATCAAAATTATCTTTAATAACTTCCTCTTTTTTAAAAAAATAGTGCTGAGAAAACTGAAAAGTCAGAAAAGTTAAATACATTGTTTAGAAAATAACATTTGTCATTATGTTACTTAATGTTCCGATCAAATTTTAAAAACTAATGCTGCTTGACGTGATTTTAAAGTGCTTCAAGCAAATTTCCAGGTGCAGTTATTAATGATGCTCCATTCTGTAAAAGAAAAATAGTTATAAACCTGAAGATAAATATTTTTAATAACAATCTATGAGCAATTGTGAAACTACACATGAATGCATGGCATTTGTATTGTGGGGTATGGCACTGGTAGAGAAGACAGAATAGTCATAGAACGTGATCTGCATTGCTTTATAATTTGGTTTTTTCAAATTGATTTTAGCGTGTTTAGGTGGTTTTTATTTTATGGACAACTACTACAAATAAGCCCTCTAGAAACCTCTAAATTCCTAGAAAACTAATTGTGACAAGAACTTCTAGATAAATATTTAATGCAATAACAAACTGGTACGTGTGTGTATGTGTGTGATAAATCCCTACCATTACTTTTATCCGTTTAAAATTAAGAGGAAAGGGGAATGTTCTTAGTGAAACTGACAGTTGAATTCAATATCCAGTTCTGATTTTTTTACAGTATTTTGAAATACTAACAAGTGCAGAGGAGATACAATCAATATCAGTAACAGATGGAGAAAATATCTTACAGTGATAGGCTTAGATCAATTTCTTTGCTTCATTAAAAAAAAATGCCTTCAAAGTAAGAAGAATCAAATCTGTAAGATCTAGGACAAGCTGTTCTCAGCAGTGAGGGTGGCTAGCTGTTGGCACAAACTGCTGGGGGGATGCTGAATTCCTTATCTTCATCCTTTCCAATTAGGATCAGATGCCTTTTTAAAGCATGTCTTCTAATCAAATGCAATTTAATGAGTTTATAGATGGTAAGCGGGGAAGTTGTATAATCAGCATTACCAACAAGTTTCATTAGTTACTTCTGTGTTTGAAAACCTCTGAAAACAAGCAAGAGGATGGCATAAAAAAGAAATGTGCATACTCACATTAATATAGTTTTCCTGCTATTGTAACAGCTTTTGCATTAAATAATTAAAAGAATTAAGTAATTCCTTTGGCAGTGGGGGGGGCAATACTGATCAGGAAGAATACAGATCGTCATTACCTTAAAATAAACCATTACAAATTAGCGTATGTAGACTGAAAAAAATCCAGTTTGTATATTTAGGTAACCCTGATGATGGTCAGAGTGCTAAAGCAGGCCAGATTTCTGCAATGTTCATTGCTGTTTTGGGCTAATGTGATAGATGCAGAATTACATGTTCAGAGTAGGGGTAGGTTGGCTTTACTGTGTAGGAAAGAGCTCTGCTGTAGTTGTAGAATAACATTGGCCAATGTTGAGGGGATAGTTAATAATGGCTGCAAAATACATGTCATGGACACTGCAGGATGTTCTCTTGGTTGTTCGTCAACAGTTTGGGGACCAGTTATTCTTTTGCATGTGTTTTTCCTGGATTTAATATAAAACTGATGTAGAAGCTGTATGATAGAAAATAGATATATAGTGTGTTTATCTGTGTTACTGACACACACTGTCTCAAACTAGCTTTTGCTCAGTCTGTCTAAGAAAAGCATATTAATCTGTGACAAAACAAACTTCTGCAGTAATTATTTCTTTTGCAGGTTGTAATGGTGGTATTGATTATAAATACAGCATTAAGTCAATAGACTTTCTTTTCCTGCTTCAGATGTATATTGGGTGTGTCCTTATGCTTCACATCATATGCAATCTGCTGCTTCTCATAGTTTATTCTATAATTATATAGACATTATAAATCATCAAAATAACATTTATTCCTGCTTGGAAAATGGTCCTGGTATTTTCATTTAATTGGAGCTTGTTGTTAAGTAGCTACTGTCTGTAACTGTCCAATCTCTGCATAGGTCAAGCTTTTTTGGGATTTTTTTAATACAAGAAAAAATTTAGAAAGTCCTGAAAACAACGTTTTTATTGGTGAGAAGAAAAAAAACTACATTGCGGATAGATTACAATAGTTCTGTGTGATATTTTAAACATGATAAATGTATGCAGATATCAGAGTATTTTGCATAAAACTGTTACACTAACTAGAGACATAAAGTTATGCTTTTTAAAGCACCACTGTATTTAAAAGATTTCACTGTTACGGTTAATGCTTACTGTCATTAGAATGTGATTCTCGTTCCAAAGGTCAGTCAATTGAAAAGGTCAGTTTTAAGGGATGCATTGATTCGTTCATTTTGAAGGGAAGCATCTTTGTAAGTAAAATCATTCTGTGTTGTTAAATGTTGAGAGGAATCAATCCAAAGTTCCCCTTTGAAATGATCAAGTTCCTTGTCATGATTTATTTAGGGTGAGTATTTGAGCCATTGCTGAGCATACCCTGCCCGGTCCTTGGATGTCAAAAGGAGAGCTCAGAAAACAATGATGGCTGCATTATTTCTTTTTGCTCCTTTTTCCGTGTCAGGAGAAAAGGTTTTACTGTTTAATTTGTAAATTAAACCTTGCAACTCTATAGAACTGTTGGCAATTTAAAGTGATTTAAAGTGCAATAGTGATATGATTTTGTCAGTCATTTGGGCTTAAGATGGCTGGCTGGCCGTTTCTCCTAATCTTACATTTTTGATGACCATCAGAGCAAGCCCTAGTTCGTGCATGTAACACAATTTTAGCCTGAAGGAGACAGAAGTGTGAATTGCTAAATTTAAATCTCTGGCTGCCATAAAATAGTATCACTAGAGGTATAACTGATGCAAGTAAATACATCGCTGCTTTTGATTATGGGAATCAGAGATCTGCACAGTAGTGTTCAGTGGTAAAGTTTTCAGGGAAGAGCTACATCCATAGTCAAGTACTCATTACTGAGAAATGTGAAGTTGCTATAAAGGAAATGAGGCAACATGGGAAATCTATAGCCAGTAATTTCATCCCACTCTATGAAACTGAACAAAGAGATTTTGTCTGTTGTGTGGTTCTGTTGCCCTGTTTCAGGGAAAGTGAGAGTCAGTATTGCTTTGTTTAAAGGCAGACTATGCCAACTGCCGTGAAGTTTCCCCACTTGCACTTACCTGAAAACTGCTTTTCATCTAGAGAATGCTAGATAGTGATACTTATTTGGGGAAAATTGAGTGAGAGATTCCCAAGATATGCAGTCTTCCAAAAAATCCTGCATTTTGTAGAAGCTAGTTTTTTCTGATCCATACAAAATATATTATTCACCAGGACTTTTGTCTGCTAATCCTGGTGTGCTGCTTTTACTCATGGGGGAGCTTGTAAGGAAAGAAAATTGATTTGGCATTAAATTACAAGTATCAACAAGTGAGTCTAAAGGGCTTAAAAACTGCATGTGCAGCAAGAGTTCAAGTGCTTGGAAACAAGAGAGAGTATCCAAACTTGCCTGCTCTCTAATTAGGTATTGATGCATGGATCTCTTGAATGTAAGTTGCGCTTAAAGCACATACTGACTGTGAGCTGTGCCTTAGAAATCTGAGAGAGCAATTACCAGGCATCCTGCAGCTGCTGCCTTCTGTCAGTCTGGGCTTTCACTTCTCAGTAATTTTCCTTGAAAACAACTGATACTTCAAAAATATTGTCAATTGGTTTGTGAGATATGATGCATTACTTGTGTGAGTGGTTGTCATCAATGTGTCAGCATGGTTCAAGGTCAAGGGGACCAGGCTGCTTTCTGCCATGGCCATGTGTGAGCTGTGATTTTAGAGCCCAGATCTGCCAAAGATGGCTCTGGAGTCCCAATCCATTTTCCCTGGAGTTTGAGGTGTTCATTGCCCTATCCATTGAAAATGGGACTACCTGATGAATGCATGAAAATATCTGGAATTGATCCTGGGAAGATTAAATCACACCTTCCCCAGGACTTAAGACTTTGACCCTTTCTATACTGCTGGTTTAGGCTGTACTGATAATTGTGTGGTAGTACAGAAGTGATCTCCATCAGTAAGACCACTTGGATGTGACTCGTAATCAGTATTTTATAACTGTTTCTGTGAATTTTTTTTGCTCATTTGAGAAGATAAATTGATATAAAGGAGGCATTTCTTCTTTCTCTGCGCCTTCTGGCTATTTTCACACTTGCATCTCTATACAGTGGTACTGCATTTGAAGAGAGATTAAAAATCCTTTTTAATCATGCTTCCTTGTCATCTGTTGGTGCACTTGCTCCTCACAGCAATTGCAGATCCATTATTAATCTCATGGTGCAGAAAAGGATAAAGGTCATTCCACAATTTCTAAAAGGAAATAAGAATGGCCTGTTTCTAAAGGGAGCATCAATTAGTACTGAAAAGGTTTGATGGGGAATATACGGTCACCAAGGAAAATACTCCCCTTAGAAGGAGGAATGAAGTCTAAGTGAAGTACTTTGCAGACACCATCTACCATGGAGTTCCCATTATTTATTGCATTAGTCTTTATTGCATTAGTCTTTATTGCACTTTCATTAAACTTCCTTTATGTATGCTCTAAAGAAATAAGGATCTGACTAAAGTAACAGAGAGGAGAGAACTAAATAGTCCTAATGCTAGTTGAACAGTACTGCATATTTCTCTTTGGCCATCCAAAACCACAGATTTTTGTGGCGGACTTCAAATACGCAGCTGCTTAAAAAAATAAGATGCAAAATGAAGCTTGTGAGATGCAAAAGATAACAAATTGTTTGGTATGTAGTAAGATTAACATTAAAGGAAGATAATCTGATACCAAAAAGGTAGAGGGATTTAGTTGTTGTGGGCTGAGGTTTGGTTTTGGGGTTTATACTTTTTAATTCAGTCAGAACATCTGAAAAGTATTTGAGAATCATGGCTAATCACCAGTCACAGCTGGATGAAAATTTGATCTAATATAATGAAAAACTTGGTCAGTTTGCCAAACCAAGTCAAATGTTTTAGATCTTCTGAACATATATTAAACTTGCCCTAGTCAAATTGGAAAAAG
This sequence comes from Hylia prasina, assembly GCA_013397195.1. Classification (NCBI taxonomy): domain Eukaryota; kingdom Metazoa; phylum Chordata; class Aves; order Passeriformes; family Sylviidae; genus Hylia; species Hylia prasina. The sequence continues at coordinate 370,110 of VYXD01009137.1, read as the reverse complement.
CATGTGAAACAGTGCAAGTCATTACCAGTTACATTTAAAACAGGAGGGAAAAGGAAAACACAGAAAACCAAAGGCTGGGCAGCCCAAAAGTCCTGGTGAAAAATAGTCTGTAGATAAATAGATAAAAAAAGATGGGGTAAGGATTGTCAGGACCACAGCTGGATGTGAAGCCAGACTCAAAACTCTACAGTTGTTCACTAGGAGCGGGAGGGTTATTCAATGGGAAGTGGAGACTGAATTTTAAAAAGCAAGTTGTTGGGTTTTTTAAATAAAAAGGACAAAATCTATTTTACTTATTTCATGTTGGTTAATGAAACACAAGATGCTTTATGGATCCTGTGAAATTATATGACATATACAAAGAATATTAGATGTGAAATGGTCCAGTTCTGCCTGAGTTTAAAAGTTAAAAAAAAAAAATAGGTATAAACTTCTAGTGTTTACTTTGGTGGAATGGTAATGTTTTTTGCCAAAATGAATTGTCTTGGTAGACTAATATCTTCTGTAATGTTCTGGCTCAGATACTGCTGGATTTGGCAACTCCAAAGTTGCCAACACTTTGGAGGACGAGGTTAGAATTCAGTATTTTTCTCAAAGCATGGAAGACATGGCTAGACCTGTTATAACGCCGCACCACAGCCTTGTGTTACAGGTTAGGAGATTTTTCCACCCCCCCTGCTATTTTTAGCTTTTCTAGTGCACTAAAGGCGTCTCACAAATGTCCTGGCAGTGCATGATGGGCTGTGCCAGTACCTATTAGTGGTACTGTTTCAGATGTCTGTGCCCTATTAACATGCCTATGGCTGACCTGATCACAGCATGTGTTTTCTCCTGTGATGGACTGACAGAGGCCACTGGGATTTAAGTAGATTCCTCTCTTATGAAGAACACGTCTTGTTTCCAAGGATTGTTTGGCAATTTCAACAAGAAAAACTGTCACTGTTTGGGGGTTTTAGAGCATAGCCACCTCCCTCTGTGGCCCCAGCTCTTCCTTTGTTGTCCTGGTATTTTCCTGTAGTAGGACCACAGGATATTAAAAAGCATCACTGCTTAATTTCTAGAAGGAGTTAAGAGAAAGGGGGATAGCCTTGTAGAAGGACACAGAAACAATCAAACACTAAAAAAATATGACCTGCTGGAGAAAAATTAAAATTGAGAGAAAGGTGTATGTTTTATTTGTAAGAGCAGATGTAGGCAGGGACACCCTGAGGTGTCCTGAGGATGAGTCCTCTTAGCAAGAAATTTGTATACTGGAGGATAGAAAAAAACTCTAGCGCATAAGACCTCGAAGATGAGAAGTGTAATGAAGCTTACAGGAAGCTTCCTTTCTATTTGTTTGCTGTTTCTGTCTAACCTGAACTACCCCTTCTGTGATTTTTGCTGTTACGGTAAATAAAACTGTGGAATTGTTCAATGGGTAGGTTGCATTTCCTCCATTACTGGTGGTTTTAGAGAAAAGATTAGGGCAGGGGTCTGCCTGCTGTATTCAGCATCCCAAGTATCTTTTAAATTCTTTTGCAGACTACAGTTGCCACAAAATGGTATTTCATTCCTTTAAGCTGTGAAAGTATTTTTAAGTAATTGTATAAATAAATGCATTCATTTACAAATAATAGTTACAGTTTTATTTTAATTTGGGTTTCTCTGTTTCTAGATGACCTTTTTAGATAAGGCATGACTGTGACCAGTCCTGTAACTGCATTAATAGGGAATACGCTGCAATAATGAGGAGTGTGCTGCTTAGGGAAACTAAGCAGTGCAACCTGAAGAGTAAGAATCCAAATAGTTTTTTCTACCTAGCTTGTTTTTATGTGCTTGCAAGGAAGCAACAGCATACAGTTGGCCTGTAACGTTGTTATGGGCCAATTCCAGTGACATGTAACCTTCTCTTTTTTAAACTCTTTATCAGCTCAGCTTTTCAAAAATGGAAAGCTTTTCTGTATTTTGTTTATTCAGACACAGGATTCAAATTTATCAGTTTCCTTCCCTTTCATTTAATAGAAAGTTCACAGCATTTACCCGAGTTCCTTCCAAGGCTCTGGTACAAATACTTCTTTATACTGAAGGAACATCTGAAGTCCTGGAATCACAAACCTTTTAATCCTTTAAACAACAGAAAATTGTTTTGAATCTTGCTTCCGGTTATGGGGGAGCTGGAATTTCTGATACTACAAAGGAAAATGCCCAAACTTGCCTGCAGAGAGCTGATGCCCTGAAGCATCTCATGCGCTTGATGTGACCGTGTGCAGAGCTGCTGCCTTGCAAGGGATGATTTGCCAAACTTGCATGTGTTTCTGAGCTGTTCTGTGACTGTAATTAAAGAAAACCATAAGTATTAGGAAGCTACAGAAATCTCAATAACAGAAGTTTTACTTTGGAGTAGTTCAGCCCGTAGAACTAATATGTATTTCATTAGATTTGCATGTAGAAGGTAAAATACCTTTGAAAACTAATTTGATAAAACAGATCGTGTCCCTTTGCAGTTCAGATTGGTAATGAAATTGGTTTGAGAAATGATCACTGTTTGTGTAGTGTGAGGCTGTGGGGTTTAGTGCCACCTTTTTGGGCTCTCACTCCCAGACTAAAAAGGCTGTGGCCATGGGATGTGTAGAGCTAAATTTGTGTCAGAACTTTTTTTCTTTTAACTTTAAGGCAGGAACTTTAATGCCAAGTCAATTCTAGTTATGCTGGACTTTATATAGAAG
>VYXD01009137.1:205185-367374 GCA_013397195.1 Hylia prasina | reverse complement strand
TATATTCTTTTATCCCTTGGTGACTGTCAGATCAATAAGGCAATAAAATTGGCACTTAAAAACAACAAGGAACTGAAAGATCTTTCAGGATATTGTGGTGGAAGAAATGCGTTATTATAATTTTACTGTGTGTTGCTCACTCTTTCATCAGGCTTCCACCTGGATTATCTAAAGCTAGAGTTCTTTGTTTTAGTGCTTGTTTTGCCTTGACTCAGTCTCAAGACTGAGTCTTACAGATGATTCTAACAAAAGTCACCCTTGTCTCATAGATGGATGTATAGGCTTAGGTCTAGAGTTTAGTGTGGATATATACACTTACCATAAGGCTGGGTGGTAAAAAATACACACGTAGTGAAATTCTACAGTTGTTTTCGTTGTAGGGAAAAAACGTGCTGTTTCCTTGCAGGATTTGTAGTTACTTGCATAGTCTTGTTTGGACATGTAAAAATAACGATAATTAATGGGAGATGATGTTTCTAGTAATGAGGCAGGAATTCATCTCTACTGTTCGGTTATGGGGGAATCAGTAAAAATCTGGAAAGCTGCAATCAAAACAGTGAAGCCAGAAGCAAATGGATTAAAGGCCTTTTGAGTTGTGTTGGCACTTTTCCTTTTTGAGAAGGTTTTTAAACTAACAGCTTGAGCTGCATAAACTTGAAATATTTCTCAAGTGTTTGTTTATGTGAATTGCTTTCTAATGAGGTCATAGCTGTTTTCCCGGACACAGTGGTATTTCCTCCTCTTGCTCTTATTTTTAATGCTGCTTTCTACGTTATGCCTTGAAGACAGAACAGGCATATAAAAATCAAACATTGCTCAGGATACTTCCAAGTTTCAACTCTAATGCTTTACAATCATTTCAGATGATTCAAGGCTGGACCACAGTATAAGCATATGTTGAAAGAAGTACTCGAAATGCTTTTGAGTTTTAAAAAAACCCTGTGTCATTGTCAAGAGAAACTCAGATGTAAAGTTCTTAGTTCCTAAAAGTTAAGAGAATTGGGGGGGTTGAAAGCAACCTTCAAATGCTGATTTTTCATTTAAATATATTTCATCTCCTATGTGAGCTTGATCACTAAGCCAAAGAAAAATCACCTGAGCATAAAGTGGGCACAGTTTTCAACTCTATGTGGCTAGGCATCACGTATGTAAGTAAATAGTCCTTACCATCTGTTCTACAGAAATCAGAAACGTGGACAATTGTCCTTTCTTTTCTTTGCTGTTTGCTTCAAATGGAATGGAACATGTTGGGTTTACCTACTGTATTTGATAATGTTGTTGATGAAATAAATAGCTTTGTGTTTGCAGAACCCTTGTTTTTTCAGTCTGATAGATTTACAGCTTCTGAAAAAAACAGACTGGTGGACTAGATACTGGTGTTCTTCAGGTGCCTGCTTTCACAAATTTTGCACTAGTGTCATAGGAGGCCAAAATTTTATTCTGAAGTGGGGAAGAGGGAGGGGGCTTAAGTCATTGAGTAGTATAATGATCATACTGTGAAGTCATGGTTTCCTAATGACAAATGTGGACTACTGTAGTTAAACATAAATTTGGAGTGTATTTTCTACAGTGTCTTGAATGACAATGATTGAGCCCTAAGCCATGGAGCCGCACAGTGTCATGGAAGGGGCAGGGATCAGTTGGGCTGGTTGAACTGAGTGGTTTTTGCTGGAAGTAGGTGATGGAGGTGAGTTCATAAATGTGGGGCAACTGCAAGGGCAAAACATCCATGAAGACCTTATCATATATAGGTGATGTGTAGACCTTCTTTGTAATCTGGAATCAAATCTCTTTGTTATAAAATAATAATATTAGTGAGAAAAAAAGCTGATTAAAATCTGCAGACTGTTTCAGTGGTTTAATTAGCATCTTTTTTTCCTTTTTTTTGAATGTAAATGGGCAATTCGCAAAATTTTGAGAGGCTCTTAGTTTCCCACAAACTTTGGCTTTAATTATATTTCAAGGCTCTGCTGTAGATGGAGGCATATAAGAAATACCAATCTTATGTTTTTGAAATACTAAAATGATCATGTAATTATTATTACAATTGAGGTTTTTTGGTTTTGTTTGTGGGAAGTAGGGTTGTGAGCTGGCTGTTACAGCTCCAGGTTGCTTGAAAAAAGAAGTGTTCAGTTCTGCATAACAGATCATGCAGTCACAAAATGTTTGGGTTTTGTTTTTTAACCTGTCGATTGGATAGCTTTAGTGCAATTTATCCACCTGAGTACTAAATCCTACAGAGATGAAGATTACACTTAAGAAACATCAGAAACTGTCTTTTTCAAACAGAAAAACATATTGTTTCATGGTGTGAAATTTGAAGTACCTTCAGGTTCATTGAGAATGAGAAATATATAGCACCTACAAAGAAATACCAGTGCTGCAGCCTTTTCTCGGGATTTTAATTGAGACTTTTAATTGTAGACAGTTGCTCTGAAGGTTATTTTGAACAGCATTTTATTTTCTTCCATTGTTGAAACAGAAAATAAAATATACCGTGTCCTTAAAATGAAATTGTATTTTAACTTACCAAATGAAAGAAAAATCAACTGTGTCTTTTATATCTGTTTTTGTCAGTAGCAACATACGCTCAATATTTCCTGTTTTAACAATATCTGTAAAATACTACTTTTCTTTTTTTTCTTTCAGAAGTGAAGCCAACTTGCATATTTAACAGCATGGAATATTATGATGGAGACATGTTTCGGATGGATGCTTGTCGATTTTGTCGGTGCCAAGGGGGAGTCTCCATTTGTTTCTCTGCCCAGTGTGGTGAGCTACACTGCGACAGGTACTATGTGCCAGAAGGAGAGTGCTGCCCAGTGTGTGAAGGTACAGTCTCTTTTTAATCCTGCCTGCTTTTAATTCTGCTGCTTTTTTTTTTTACTTGCCTGCTCAATGGAAATGAGTAAACAAGGGCTTTTGTTCTTCTGAGGTTTGCAGATTCCTCTGTAATTCAGTCTATTTCTACATTTTTGCTGTGCTTGAATGTGCTTTCATGTTCTTTGCAGTGCTTCTCTGACCTTGACACTACATCTTAGGCATGGTCAAGTGCCCAGTGCTTTTGGGGGGACCTTCTTGACAAGCGACATAAAAAGCTGCTTCTAATTTCTGCACAGACATTTAGACAGGCATCCCCAGAGCTGCAGTTGTGGCCCTGAGACAAATTTCGATTGCTCTGCTACCTGCTTCTTATTCTGTTCAGCTAGAGTAATGCACACAACTTCTTTCCTCTAGAATTACAGCAAAGCAATGGGGCAGCAATCAGATGTCAATGTTTTTTCTCTTCCTCCTTTGCTCTGCTCAGAGCCTCACTAGGTCTGCAGTCCTCCTAAAAAGGACTCTGTGGGAAATCTCACACTGGCCTTCTCACTTACATTAGAGAGCATTGGTGGCATCTTCTGCCAGAATTCAACCAGGATTCCAGCAGAGAAAGACTGTGGTGGTGCTGTGCACTTGGCTCTTGCCTCAGTGAGGGTCAGGTTATGGCCACCAGATAATCAAAAGGTCTGTGAAGCACTTTTAGTCTCTTTGTTTAAATGTGGACACAGAAATATCTTCTCAATAAGTGAAATCACCTGGAAATCTAAAATCTCCTCCTCAGAGTAGTGGAATCTAGTAATTACAGTGAATTTCAAACACTTTGCAATCTTGTTAATATAATTATTCCTGTAGTTCTTTGCAGGAGAAAATAAGCCAGAAGATCCATTATAGTCATGTTGTATTCCCAACAGAGAATTAGAAAGTAAAGTACCCCATAAAAATACATCTAATAGAGGCAGCTGTGAGGGCTGGACCTTCTCATTCAGCACAGGATCTGGTGAAAAATGGCTTGCTTTGTTACAAGCTACTGAAAGTTTCAGAGATTTAAACCCAAAATCTGGATAATAAAATATCAGATGGGTAAGTTAGGAAGTCATTTTTCAGAGTATTTGTAAATTTTTTTTATGTTTTGGTGTATATTTTTTATTTTAGTGTAAGTTTGTATCAGGTTGATACATGGTGTTCACATATAGAGAAACTGAAATGCAAGTGTTGTAGCTTTAAGTATTTCAGAGAGGTATCAATCCATGTTTGCCCTGAGTTTAAGACCTGGCCTAGACATTCCTTGCTGACTATACTTGAAGGCAGGATCCAACATTTTTGGTCTTTCCTGGTGCAGTTGCACCAACACTTACCAGAGGCTTCATGTTGTAAGGAAAAAAACACCCAAAAACCTGTGCTGTACTGTCATTTAATGACAGATTGAAAAAGTCCAGAGAAGGCATGTCTTCAGATGTGGTGAATCCACCCCCAAGCAAGTGCAGATCCACTCCTGAAGAAATTGCTGTATGAGCTACTGACTTTATAGAATATATAAAATCTCTTGGGTTCATTTCCCATAATTGCTATTTTTTCTCATATGTGAATGTTCCAAGATATGGTATTATGAAATAACTGTGACAATATATATAGCTATATAAATAATGTATCTATATACCTGCTCTATCTGTCCTCTCTGTAATATTCAGATATGGGTGCTGATTTTCCACATTGGACTTGCGGATCTAGATATGTCCTTTATCCTCTTTGATGATTTAAATATTCAACTACCTTATTATTTATCAATAAATTGTTCTGTCATATCATCGTACCACAATAAAATTTGATTTCTCCATTTTTGCAATGTTTCAATCAGACTAGCAAGAAAACTTGATAACATTTCATTTCAGGTTGGTGACTTGGTGTGTATTAGTCTGCACTGGAAATTTCTTCTTTAAGATGGGTCTTTAGTAAGAATAAAAAGGATGATGCTATATAATTATTAAGTAGTCTTTTTTTTCTAGTAATGACTGTGGGTTAATGTCAAGTTAGAGGGTCCTTCGTCAAACCACCTGGTGCTATATGGCTTGCTTCTTTCTGTTGTGTATTCTTCTGAGAGGGGTTATGGCACTAAATGAAGTCTGACTTCTGGATTCTGAATGATTAGATAGTAAGGTACATAGTGGTTTTTACTAGCAATCCCTCTTGATTTAGTGGCATTCTTTTAAGTGAGCCTAGTCAGCTGGCTCCATTAACATATTATGATTGCCCTGATTTCTTTAAACACCTAAAAAAAAAAAGGTGGCTCCGGTCCCTCTTTAAATAACTTAGCTAAAGCTGACGCCTAAATTGGCATGGTCAAGTATTTTAAAAGGGCAGAACGTATCAGCCCACCCATTCATGCTTTCCTAGTTGTTGAAGAAGTGGCATTTTTTCTACCTACTCTTCTTCTGTTGAGTACTTCATGACTTGTTGTCAAGGTGATTAGTTGCTTTCTATAAATATTTACTTGATTATAAAAATATCAAGAAATATAAAGGGTTTTTTGTCCAAGAATTCTAATTCTATTCAAGGGTAGGTACTAAATTTGTTATGAGCTTTGTAGTACAGGCACAAAAAGCCCTTCTTGACTTAACTCCAGGAGGAGATCTTTCTCAAAGTTCTGTAGGCTATATCAGCCATTAGGAGATGTAATTTACTGGTCTCAATTTATAGCTTTAAATGCTATTGACCTTTTAAGGGTACCAGGAACTCTGTGCTTTGAGTTGCATAAAAGACTATTGTAAGTAACACAAGTCTTGTATGCTTATTCTGTATTCCTCTCTCAGTCAGAATCCTGTACATAAGCTGAATGATAAAATTCACTTCATTTCTTTGTGTATGATTTGATTTTTGGCTAGGTCAAATCATTTATTTACAGATGCAAGGTAATCCTAAAACATGAAAGGTGCAAACTTAAGAATTTAGGAAACATTTTAATTTTTAAATGCCTTATTTTCACAACCATCTGGTTTTGGATTTAATCAGAATTTTACTAAAATTCTGAATATCAATACAGCTCAGCATGGGGACGACGTTGTGTGCCATTTCACTCCAAATGTTTGGAGTGTCATGAAGTGGCTAAGAATAAGACAAAAGCTACTGGCACTGCTACAGGTTTTATCTGCATTCAAAATGCATTGCCTTCCTTCCAAAGGGAACTGATGAAACTTCAAAGAAATAATCCAGGTTTCATTCAATCCTTATTTTTCCTTCAGATAGGACATCTTATTTCTCCCAAATCCTTCCCTCTTAACACGCCTGGAAAATTAACTTACTATAAATCACTTGCGCTTATTTGATGTCTGCTAAAAAAAGATGTTTTCAGGTATATTTATTGCTTTTAATCTATTAGATTTGCTTTAATATGTAATTTGTAGTATTGCTTACTTTGCAAACCTGACTTATTTACTGTACATTCTCAGATACTTCATTTCTGAGCCTGACAGTTACCTTTAATTATCCACTGTGATAAGTTGTATATGTTCACATAATGTATATATCTTTTTAACTTAATATCAGTGCAACTTATCAGCACATCTCTGGAGTACTATTATTTCTGAAGAGTAAAAGCTGCTTTATTTCAAGTAGTGGGTGAGAATATACAGACTGGCATGGACCTTGAGGAGAAATCTTACACAAAGTATGCTCCCTAAAATTCTGTTATTTAAATACCCAGATCTTAATTTGATTGCTAGCAGGTAAGTGGAACTTGTGGCTTTCAAAGGGCAAAAGCTTCCAATTGAAAACTGACCCTGTTCAAAAAGGGGGTATATCTCCAAAACTGGGATGAGGTGCAGCTTAAAGGCATTCTTCCTGTTCCAGTAACAAACGTGCCAGAGGCCTCATCTTTGCTCATAGTGTAAAAGAGTGCTGCAGTGCTGACATGAGTCATTCCAGTGGGTCATTTAGTTGGTACAAAAAAATTAATCAATAGCTCCAAGAGCCATTTTGTCCTGAGGAACAAAACCAAAAAATGTAAAACGCTATTTAAAACATGCATTCTCTTGCAATTGCTCTCGTTTCAGACCCACTTTACCCAGTCAATAACCCTGCTGGCTGCTATGCCAATGGCCAGATCCAAGCTCACGGGGACCGCTGGCGCGAGGACGACTGCACGTTCTGCCAGTGCATCAACGGGGACCCGCACTGCGTGGCCACGGCCTGCGGGCAGAGCTGCCTGAACCCCGTCAAGGTCCCTGGGGAGTGCTGCCCCGTCTGTGAAGGTAAGGGTGCTATTCCCCCTCGTTTGGATTTGGTGGAATTCTCAGTTTACTTCAAAGTCTTGGAGGATTGAAGAAGCTGGTGTGGCATTGTCTGGTTACTGAGTGATTACTGAGGGCAGAAAACGTCAGCGTGGTTTAACTACTCCTGTCATACCAGGCAATGCCATTACCAGGCAATGCCTGGTACTCTTTTGGCACAAAGAGTATAGTGAGAGATGGTTAAGATCAGCATTATTTATTATTTTTTCTCTTAGCTTTGCTTAAACCTTATTAATAAATATAGGAGAAGTTAGAGGGTCAAAATGTTTATTGCTAGCTATTACTGTTATTTGGATTATTCCTGTTTTCTTCTTCATCACTGTCATTTAGTTGCAACTAAGAATATTTTTGTACAACATGGTTTGATAGTGGACATAATTATTTCAGTGAAACTTATAAAAAGAGATATTACCTGGGAGATTAATTTTTCAACTTTACAATTACTTTTTCATTTGTGGAAATAGATGTATATGGTATAACTGACTGAGATTTAACCTAACTATAAAGTAAAATGCTTGCCCAGCCTGACAATGGAAATGTGAAGACTTGCAATCTGAGACATTAAAAATATTTTTAATTATATATGTAAATGTACATTTAGAGCTGCATTTTATGGAATTGCTGTTCATCAGGAAAAACACTAGATAAATTTAGAAATGGTTCATCTAGACCTAGAGCCATCTTCACAGTATGCAGACATTTGTGGGTGCTCAGTGAGTTGCCACGTAAGTTTTTCTCATTCCATCTCTGATCTAAAAAAAAAAAAAAAGGATAATTTTATATATCTACATGTGTCTCAGGGCCCTTCTTGGTTTGCTGTATCCATCCAAGTAAGCTCACTAGGATACTTACTTTTTAGTATAAATCTGAGGAGCATAAGGATTTCTTACAGGCGCTCTTTAACTCCAGAAGAGTAAAAGCTGCGTATGAAGAAGGTGTTTGATACAGTGTGTAAAAGCTGCCGGTGAATTGTACAGAATTGTACTGCTTGCACTGAATTAATGTCACTGTTCAGCAGCAGGTTAACTGCTGTTAATCCTCAGTTATCACCTCAGGATGGGTACCACAGAGCCTGTGCTGTCACCCCTCATTATCTGGGTGTCTGAGCCAGCTTGGGAAGGCAGTACAGAGAGAGAGGCTGATGGAAGTATTTTCGACGTGTTAATACACCGAGAGGATGCTTTTCCTCTAATGAGGGAAGGATAGGCAAATGTCTCTATTTTCCTCTTCCAGACTGGAGAAAATAGATGAGAGATAATTGAATTAAATGCATGTAGATATATATATATGTATGTATATAAGCTAATTATGAAGACCTGTGGGAAGAAAATGCAGGGTCAAGCGTAGGCTTCCATCCTTCATTGCTGAAGGTTGCAACATAAACAAGCTGGTGCTTCATTAACACACCACAATAATGCCTCTGCAGCACTCTCAGGACACAAGCTAGGTCCTCTGGACTAGGCTGTGTAATTCTATGCAATAACGTATTTCTGCTTTTAGAAGAAGATGTAGCTACAACTCTTCAAGTCCATAAAAGTTGTTTAGTAGTTGATTGGGTGAGTGACGTATGGAGCGCAATCATGATACAAATGGATGAAAACTGACACAAGAGATTTGTGGAATCAATATTTAAAGGAGGTCCTTGTGTCATCTGTCTTACGTTTTATTAAAAAATAATGTGACTTCTTATTTGTTTGTCATATTAGGTGTTGTATGTTGTCTGCTTAATTGTAGTCATCTTGTTTCGAGTGTGTCTTCTGGAGTGCAGTGACACTGAATGGTGTTTTGAGGAACTTCCTAAGTTTTAAGCTTAAAAGCATCACATTTGTCTTGGTGTTTTTTTTTTAAATGGGTAATGAAATTATGTAAGTGGTGGAACCAAGAATTAGGAGAAGTGCTTCTAGTTCATGCTAGGACAAAGTTTCAGCATACTTAGGTACCAGTGGTCAGAGAACATCTGAAAACACTTGAATCCTGTCTTCTTTTTTTCCCTTCCCTCTCCCACAGCAAAAAAATATAACCAAAACAGATTATTGTGATTAATTATTGCAAATTATATAATTCCAGGAATCCAGATACAATATTATTTCAAGGATCAAAAAAATGCTGGACTGTTAAAACACAGTAGTGAGTTCAGATGCTAGCACCCAAGATTTAAAATTTGGGGTTGCAAGAAGCACTTTTGGATGATTTGATGAGAAATTATTCAGCATCTGAGGCTTAACTTATCTTGCAATTAAAAAAAATTTAAAAATCCCTGAAAAATGAACCATCAAGGGTACCAGCAAATCTCTTGAAATTATATTTTGAGACATCAAACAAGTTCAAGGCTGTTATGCCTTGTGATTGGCAGCCTGAATAAAAGTATTTAGATACATGAGAGCAAGGTGTTACCTGATTTGAAGTATGAGCCCTGTCTGTCTTTCTGAATCTGTTAACATTTTTCTTTGAAAGCACACATTAAGAAAATCCCAGAACATTAGGAAAAAAAATAACAGTGTTAGATGTTGATTGTCTACATTTAACATTGTGTATCTTAAAATTATTTTTTTAAAAAGGTAATGTTTGAGCTGATGGCATCAGGGACTTGTAGCTGTAGACTTCTGGCCCACCTCCAAGGTCAGATAGCTTCATGTGTCTTAAGCCCTAAATCTGAGATTAGCAGTGTTTCTACTAGGAGTTAATGCATGGGGCAGGAAACAAGTACTGTCTACTTTCATTACAATACAGCTGTCACTTGCTAACCCAGTAGGCAAGGAGCTTTTTTAGATTTCTCTTCTCTGGTTTTCTCCCTGTTCCAAGGCCGAACTGGAGAGGTATGCATGCCATGGGAGGACAGCTAAAAACTTTTACTTCCTTTGCAAAGCTGATTTTTCCTGAATTTTAGTTATATCATTTTAATGACAACCTGGTCCCATCTAAAATCTATTTTGTTTCTGCTGTCATCCAGCCACCTGACATCTCTATTCTCTTAATCAGGTAAGCTGCATGGATGGATCAGTGCTCCTTCCCATTTTAAATCAGCTTCTCTTTTCCCTGAGCGTTGTTTCTGTTGATGAAGTTCTGCTGATGGTCACTGTGTTGTCCCTGACCTGCCGGGGTGGTGGGAACAGGGGAAAATGAGGTCCTGGCTGGGAAGTTGGCTGACAAATCAATCCCTTGATTTTAATGATTCTAATGAAAAAGATGTGCAGTACTTTTTAATGGAGCTACAAGCAATGAAGGCATGTTTTTTCCTAAAGAGGAATTAAAATGCATCATTGTCAGCCATTTGATGCTTTTCTGCTTACCACCTCATTGCACTTGCATATCCACAGCTTAACCTGAATTTTGCAGTGCAGTGTGTGAGCAGAAGTGTTGACTGTCCTGTGCTCTCCAGTTTGGTTTCTCCATCCTTCTGCTTCTCTAATTTCCTCTTGTTCAGAAAAGAGAAGCATAATTCTTATCTAGTGTGGGCAAAGGTCTGGCATCAGTGATATAAGTGTCATGTTTTCAACTATGCAAGTGATTAAAGGAGAAAAAGCAGTGCACTTTAGTGATATGTTCAATAAATGGGCAAAAATAATGTAAACTTTGCAGGTGATTTTGAAATAGTAGCTTACTAGTGACTATAAACTTTCTCATTTTGCATTCCTCTTTTGAATGACTTCCAGTTCTCACTAACATCTTGACACTCTCAACAAGGGCATATACCATAGAGAAATAACATCGTTTTTGCAGATTAGTTTAAAATTACTTCTTTTCAAATGTTGTATTATGTAACTGCATCATAAATATACTTTACTTTTTTGCTCTTACTTGTATACAACATTTCTTGATTCAACTGTAGCTCTTATTTTTTTGCATTAACTTTTTCCCTTTTTTCTGGAGACTAATGCAGAATGTAGGAAATAATTATTTATATTTTAGAATCTTAACTATGCATTAGATCTAAAGTAGGAAGAAGAATAGGACCCACTTAAAACCCTCTACTATCTTAGTTTAGTTACTGATGGACCAGTTCATGCCCATATTTCTATTTAGAAATAAGTGTTAGATAAAGAATAATAAGGAAGACATTTTATATGCTTATCACTATAAGCATGCATTTATTTTAAGCATGCATTTATTTCTCATAAGACTTCTATTTACAATTGAAAGAGAACCCACTTCCAGCAGCCAGCTTCGATTGTGTGAACTTACTTTAAGTGTGTCAGATATAAGCTCTTTGTAGGCAAACCAAAACATTTAGTCAAAGATACTTCTATGGTATATTTTGGTTTGAGTGTTAAGGGATACAAGGATTTGTGGTGATGAAATAATTCTAATCAAAACTGCTTGAGGATCTGGCCTAGCTGTGGCTCATCCAGAATAAAAAGTTTTTAGTATCAGTCACTTCTGACTCTTCCTCTCTGTCTTTGATCTAAATTCTGCTGTACCTGCAGTTCTGCCAATTCAGTTATTTCTTGGCTGGTTTAGAATCAATTTCAGTGAAGGACATATTTGCTCCCCTAGATAAGTTTACATTCCAGCAGCTTCGTAAGGATAAATTTTTTTCTTGGCTTACACTTGCAAAAAAAAAATTGCTGCCAGAGATCACATATAACATACTAGAAATTCTGTGTACAAAGATTCTTGAAATATGAGCAAGCATGTCAGCACACAAATGTATTCAGCCTTTGAATAAGGTAAATTCAGACCAAACTAGAATATTCCCCTTCCGTCATGAAGAAAATCCTGATGTTCTTACTACCGCAGTGAGAAAACCGGGCTGTGAGGACTGTAGAGACTGAAGTTACCTAAAAGTAGCTGTTGACACTTTTCTAAATTATAGACCAAGATGGAGCAATTGTGATATTTCTGTTACTATACAGAGTTGATTTGTGTCTGTTCTCTGCAATAAACCCTTTTCAGTTCTTCCTAACATGCTCCTGTATGTGCATCCATGGTGTATGTCCTGTATTTGTGCTGTACAATACATGTTCCCATGTTGATTGGGTGCCCAGATTGGTTTGAAATGTGTCATTTTCTGAATGCCTACCTTGCATTTGCTGGACTTAGGGAAGATGGTAACAGTCACTCCCCTCACTTCAATTTTGCCTGCTGCTGCTGGAAGGGGAGGCTGTGTGAGAGGTGCTTAAGATGCTTTACACTGGAGCTCTCCAGGGAGATTGATGAGGAGGAAGAGACAGGAGCACAGGGGAATAGGTGCATGAAGGAGAGGGGTATTTATGGATGTGGTGTGCCAATACAATGGTTTTGTACATGGATTTAGTTTCCAAATCTGTGGGCAGCCTCTCTTGAGTTGCACTGTAGCTGGTATCCGTTAGTATCTTTACCAGCTCTGATGTTTTTGCTAGCTCAGATCAATGCTAGATTTATTTTAGCTATAGACAGCAAAGCTAAAAAGAACAGCCAGAGTCTTGGAAGGCAGAGTATGAATTCATATGTGTTTTAAAGTAGAGAACTGACAGAAAGGGCTGCACATGTGCCACTTGCAGGACGGAGCTAGGAGAAGATGGAGGAAAGCCCTGTCTCTAGGAAGACTTTACCTGACAGCCATTTCATGTCTCACATGGAATAGGCAGTCAGCAGGAGACCACCAAGGACACTGTCCTCCAGAGGGGTTCTCCAATTGGGTGGCAAAAAGTCTCCACCAATGGACTGCAGTTGAACATTCAGCTGGGCCAGTGGTCTCCTGCCAGTGAGCAGACCTTGGGAGGAACTGGGGGGTATAAAAGTAACTGAGTCACAAGCTGCTGGGCTCTTTTTTGCCCTCCCTCTTTTTGCTTGTTCTCACTCACTCGCTCTCCCTCTTGCTGACTGCCTGTTGAGCACCTCCTGTGTCCTGTCCTACCACTTGCATCTTCCTCACCTGCTCCAGCCATCACCTGTCCTGCCCCTCTGTGTTCCTGCCCAGGTTCCTGCCTGAGCCACCTGTTTCCAGCCCTGCATTGCCAATCCAGCCTGACACCACGATCCCTGCTGCAACCCTGTCCAGGGTTCTGGACCTCCTGCCCGATCCCCACTCAGCTTGTGTCCGGTCCTGTGGCCGCAGGAGCCACGCAGGCTCCTTGGCAGGCACTGTGCACACACCCCAGGCCACATGGACATCGATGGTGCACTCCAAAGTTCTGGTGGTAACACGCACTTTTTCTCTCTGTCTCCCTTCTCTCTCCCCCCACAGCCATTATTCTTCCCACTCCTTCCTCCTTTTCTGTCTTTCCTACTCTTCTTTAGTTGGACATCACCCTTTTCGTCACCAATAAACAGTTCTCAGATATAACATCTGCGTCCTTTGGCTTAATTCCGTCCTAGATCATCTGTTTTAAAAGACATTTCCTGTGGTTCCCCCTTAGTGGAACATGACATGCTTGGAGGACATTCTTCATGAGTCCTGAACCAGAGTGATTGTTAAATAGGAGCTTTCCAGGAGAGGTTTGGTGATTAAGGGGAAAAAGCATGTTGAACATGGATAAATAGTGCCTTGAGAAGGTGAATACCATACTGAAATTAAGACCAAGAGGAGAGTGCACAAGACCTGAAGTAATCCTTTTTGCTCTCTTCCCTATGGGCTGGTATGTCCTTGTATGACATAGTAGGCACTTGGTTCTTTTCTGTACATTGCTTCTCTGGTAAAGGTGGAAGCTGGAAAGCATTGGAGAGCTAGGAGCACAGTCCAAAATTTGTATAACACATCCTAGGAAGACAGACTGAATAAATTGGATTGGTTCACTTAAAATGAAACTACGAAGTCAGAATCTCAACATAGCAGTCCTCAAGTGCCTAAAAGGCTGTTGCAAAGAAAAAGATAAGACAAAAAATAATGGAATTGGATTACAAAAGAGAAAGATGGGATTTAGAGGAAGGCAGAAAGTTGTTGAAGAAAACAAAATTCCCACTGTGGCATGTTGTGACTAAGATTGTCCTTTTGATGTTTTCAGGGCTTGGCAGTTGTATTTTCAGCCTCACTGAAGAGAGATTTGCTCAGGAAATTGCTTGCATAACTGAAAGCAGTAATGATAATTCACGTGTAGCTTTCAGTGTTCAGGCAGGTGATGGCTGTAGCTTACCAATATAGAGCCTGATACATAGCTGGGGGCTTGGAGGGGGGGGAGGGTGTTTGGAGGTCTTTTTAACTAAACATCAAAGTGATCACAACCCTTTTGGCAAGACACCTTGATGCAATGTGTCCATTTAAATCACTTCTTTCCAGTTACCAGACACGCCAAAGCCCATGGGCTGTGCATGGGGTGTATTAATAAAGACCTAATGTATGAGGCAGGGGACTGGGTACTTCGAGGTGGCTGTTTCCATAGGGAGAGAGGCAGAAAGCCTTTCCACAGAAAAGGCATGAAATTGGAGACAGAGGCATATTGAGACACGATAGTGTGGAGGGGAAGACCTTCCTTTATCCTTGGCCTGTCCCCAAACCCAAACTCTTCAGTCGACACAGCTTTTCAAGGCACGCACCTCCTTTCTCTGGTGAGAGCTGGGAAAAGTAGGCCCATTCCCTTCTGTGGATCCAGCACAAAGAATTAGTTTTAAGCTCTGATGGATGCTTCTATATAGCTTCTATAGTTCCTGTAGTGAAATTGGCCCTCTGGGATTTAACTTTGTTTATTTAATCCATTATCTATTTATCTGTTTCATTTGTTTTCTCTTTCTTTGTTTTCTAGACTTCTCTTGATTAAGCGCCAAGGTTTAGGCAATCATACTGGCCTTCTGTGCTTTCCCCATGGTTTTAGAGCCGATGGCTTATTTTTGCAGCATGAGGAAGGAATCACATTTCTTCAGATTAAAAGAGCCAGCTAGGGAGAAAGGAGTTTTTCAAGCGCCATAAGGGACTGCAAAATTTTGATATGTGCTCACACTTCTTTAGGCTCAGACCAGCTGCTCTGGGTTCTTGTTCCATTGCAGCTAACCAGATCCACTGGCAATCAGGTGCAGTTAGAACTACTGCTTACAGACCTGCTTGCTTCTTGCTGTGCTAAAGACTTTGCTTTCTAAGTAACATTACTGTGGTTTAAATAGCAATTCCATTTTTAATGAATTTTACAAAAAAAGAGGAAATATACCATATGAATATATAATAGCAAGTGAACAATACTTAAGAAGATACAGTGATAGAAATAACTGTTTCCCTCAGGCCATCTGCTTCTGTGGACAGCCATCTGCAAATTGGAATAATAGCTCTGTTCACAGGAAGTAAATATTGGTTAGGATAGTATGATTTTTTTTTTTTTTAACAAGATAATAAATACAAGTGTTCAGCATTGGCATTGATGCCAAAAATGTCCCTTAGGAAAGTCTGTGGTTGCTTATATTCCCTTGTATCTCTCAGAGGCTCAGGCTATTCATAGAGAAAGCTGATACACAGTAATTGGTTATCTCACAGCATGTCCTTCTGCAAGAGAGCCCTCAGGTACAAATGGCAGGGTGCCAGCATAAGCTGTGAATGAGAAATTAAGTGTTAAACAAAATCCCCTCAGAGGATTTTCATGAATAAGACCCACACTACTTTGCTGTCATTATGGCTGACACTTTATCTTCACAAAAAGAAATTAACATTTTCATCAATAAAGGAATCTAAACTCTAGCTGAGATGTAATTCAGTTCAGTTCCTTTAGCGTGGCTGGCACTTCATTAAGTAAAAACAGGCAGCAGAGCCCAGTGAAAAGAAATTTGATTCATTTGGGATGAAGTCAGTGGTAGTGGGCAGTGCTCACTGACACAGGGTGTGGGCCCAGAGTCCTCCTTAGAGCATGAAATGTAAGTTATTGTTCAGCAGCAGCGCTGGAGCTCCCAACCAGCCTTTTCATCAACATCAATTAAACGCCACGCTGCAGAGACCTGGGCTTCTGCTTGCCAGATCATGATTTAGTATAGTCCTTCTAGTGAAGCATCTGAGCCTGTTGAGCCACTGTGTGATGAAACTGTCCAGTGCAAGCCAGTGAAAAGCAGGAAGACTACACAAGCATGGAATAACATTTTCTTGGTTTTCAGTGATTCATTGTTGAATTCAGTGGAAGACTGCTGAAAGGATAAATAACCAGAGAATCCTAATGAATATGTATCAGAGCATGTCTCACTTATAAAGAACCTCATGGATCCTCCTAATTTTTTCAGCACCAATGGTTTTCATAGATTTCCCCCCAGATGTACACTAATTTAGAGTTTATCTTCACCTAGTAAAATAAGTGAATGGCCTTCTTGATGTATCTGGACATTTCTTGATAGACTCTAATTGATCCTGCTTCAACAAGGTGGTGGTTTCTTAGTGTCATTCCTCCTAAAATTGTCAAAAAAAGTTCTTATCAGCTTTAAAATTCATTTGAAGAGTATACATGCCTGTTAAACCAAAAACTGCTAGAATTGATTATGACAGACAAAAGGTTTTAATTTCACATTTTGGAAGTAAAAAGTATGTATTTTGATTGCATCACTGCAAAAAAAGACATATAACCCCAGCTTCTTTACTCTGCAGCAATAAATAGTCTTTGATTATAATAGTTACTTTCAAAGAAAAAATACATATTTTAGCAGTTTTAGGTTGGCAGCATGAATAAAATTTGAGACAAAAGGCTGCCAAACTGAACTATGTGTTCCAAGATATTAATGGATATATTTTCAGAGTTACTTGTGACATTAGAAAATTATATCACTGAAGTCCTTGGATACATTTATAAATTGTTATGTGATGCTGAATTGTTGAACCCTGGTAGCCGACAGAGAGCTACATTCTGGGAAAAAATTTCCTGTGAGGCATTAGGTATTTCAAACCCAGGAAGGAAATTCTTTAGCTCAGGACTCAGGACTGATATTTTTCATGTAATGAATTGGAGGGGCGGGGAAGGCTGGAATGCGAACTATGAGGATGGAAAACATTTAGCCACTCTTGGAATGATATGAATGTTTTTACAGGAAGCTTAAGTAAACACACATGCTGCTGCTTAGTAGGCTGCAGTTAACTTTTTTGGACAGTAGACAAAATTTAAACAAGTATGCAGACTCGAATGAAAGGCTGTTGAGCAGCACACCCTTCAGGCCCAGTTTTGAGCCAGTTGTCACTTAAAACATTAGGTAAAAAGTTAGACTACTCTTTGGGGGTTTTTTCCTTATTTTTTTTATGCTAAATGCTTGAATGCGCTGATTTTGAATTTCTTTAAGTCAGTTGACACTGGTTTCCTAGGATCAAAACATCTTACTCCTTTTAAAGATGTAGTCAGTGTTAAGAATTACTACAGAAGAGGGAGCTATTTCACTTTCCCCAAACATGGGCATGTTCTTTATTATTCATGCTGGAGATCTTTCTCCTTGTTTATTATATGATTTTTATTATTTTTTTCACCCCAGAAGAGGTTTTCATTTTATGAAAACAAAAGACATGTTGGACATTCTGGAATCCTATTCTGTTGAGTTTATTCAGAAGAAATGTTGTGCAGAAGTAAAAGCTTAGATTACAATAGTTACTTCCCTACTTAGAACCAATTTTGTAAAATCATGGAATAGCTATTTCCCTCACATGCTATTACTGAAAGAATGAAACAAAACCTTTTTGGAGTTAAAGTATTGCATTCCAAATGAAACAAAGCAAAGAGATTGTTTTTCATGTAATAATGATAATAAAAATACCTTGCTGAGAGGTGAAGCCTGCGTAATGTATTAACTTAAAGGACAACAAAAAAATGAGACTGATTAAAGCTGGTTTTGGTTGTTACTAAATAACCCTTAACAGAGAATTGCTCTTACAAACACCTGGAAGAAATTTTGCTTCCTGAATAAAAAAGCTAGTTTTTAAGTCATGAGGTAGATTCAGAGAGATAGTGTTAGGCAAACATGTACTTATTTTGCAAAAGGAAGGTAATCAGTACTTGGCAAAAGCATACAGAAATCATCAGAAATTGAAATGCTTGTCTTTTGATTTCAGTTCCTTGATTAGGATTCATCAGGGATATTGCTGCTTTTACTGGAAATGTCCTGAGTTTACATGGAAGTGAAATTCACAGAGTCGTGCAAGTTGGAAAGGACCACCAGAGATTTTTCTAGTCCTATCTCCTGCTCAAAGCAGGTCCAGTGGCAGAAGGATGTCAGGGCCTTGTCCCACTTAAATTTTGAGTATTTTGAAGGATGGGGATCGCACAAGTCTCTATGACCATGTTGTAGTTTGATTACCCACATGGTTTAAAAGGAAGATCAAAACAGCTTTTATCAAGTTGTCTTTTACCATTCCATGCTTGTGTTTGTTGTCTCATCCTAGCCTGGAGCCACCTCCAAGATGAGCCAGGCCTTGTCACCTTTGTACCCTTGGGTTAAAGAGTGGCAGGCTACAGTAGGATGCCCCCTGACCCTCCTTCCCCAGGCCGAGCAAGCCCAGCTTTGTCTGAGCCTGTCCCTGTGTGCCACCTCTCCAGCCCCTGGCCAGGTCAGTGGCCTTGTGACCTGCTTGCTCAGGTGTGTCCATGTTTCTCTTCTACTCTGGAGCCCAAAGCAGGACGTTACTCCAGCTTCCAAGTGCTAAATGGAGGGAAACCATCACATCCTTGTACCTGCAGGCTGTGCTACTGCTGGTGCAGGTCCCTCTTGTCCTTCACACAAACCAAAACTGAACTCTGGGATCTCTCATCATTGGCTTTGTGGTAGAGCAGTTAAGTGTAATCCCTCTTTGCTTTCTGATACAAACTCTATGGCCAGAGTTCAGATTTTGAACATCTCAGTTCATATTTTGAATATGATAGGAAGGTGGGTATAATTTTTCTTTCTGATTCTACACTTAAGAAGGATTCTACTTAGTTAGTTAGTTGTCCTTTATATAATTTATATAATTATGATTAAATCTTCAGTGAATTGTTTGTTTTTAGCATGCAGATAAACACTAGACATTAACAAGATTGTAATAAATTGTAAATAGTCCCTGATTTTTTTTTTTTTTATTTTCCAAGGCTTCAGCAGTGAGTGGTATATTTCAGGTTTTACTGTCTTCCTTTTTTTTAATAATTGATCAAATTGTGTATATAATAAAACTGTAATTCTGAGAAACAAATTTTCCCTGATCTCACTGAAACATGGGTGCACCAGTTTCTATCCATATCTGAACACCTGAGCAGTATCTTAGTGCCTCAATATTCATCAAAGTGTAACAAATATGAGGTACAGTACTAGACCAGATTGACTGTCCTGTGTGTGTATTTAAATTAGTTCACATTGTTAACGAGAGAAGATATCTGCTCTTTTTACTACAAGCTGTGTTACATCACTCAGGAGAAGTGGGAGGTCTCCGAAATCAAAAAAGAGTGGTATAGGGATTGGTTTTGTTCATATTAAGAAAGTATTCTAGATTGAAAAAAAATCAGTGAAAATATTATTCCACCTTGATATTGTCTTCCTTTTTTAAAATTTTTCTATTTATTTATTTTTTATTTTTATAACCAGTTTTTGTGTTGGTATTGTTAACATATGTCCGTAAGGACAAAGCTAGCTCCAGGCATTACTTGAATGTCACCCTTCTTTCACCATAAATGCAGTTTGATTTCAAGCTGGAATGGTAAGATTCAGGGTTTGGTCACATATTGTAGTATTTTTCAGTGGACTAGTCAGACTGAAGGTCCACCAGCAGCTGATATAGTCACTGTAGATTTTACAATCATGGAGGTTGTTTTTCAGTAAATGGCATTGTAAAAACTGAATTCAAATATGTCAACTTCACAGCAAGCAAATTAATAATCTGCACCAAAATTCAGCAGAGAAAGTATCAGAGGTGATATATGGAAGCATGGTGTTCTAATAGGAATCTGCCTTTAACTTTATATATAAGCACTTGGCATCAGCAGAATCTGTGCTCCATTAAATAATCCATTGTTTTCATCCAGACTCTCTTCAATCCTCTTCTCTTTATTTTCTTCTCTCTTTCTTTCTATGGTATAGTTGTATTGTTGGTAAAGCACACAGGCAGAAACAGCACCCGTTTTTCCCACCCATTGTCTGTGCATTTGTGCACTGGATCTTTCTTCAGCCATTTCTACCAAGAGCAGCAGTGAAAGCCCAGTTCAGATTGTGTGGTGGTATATGCTTTTTCAAGCTTAGCTACTGCTTGCCTATTCAAATAGCCAGAAGTCTGGCAGAGCAGATCTGGCTTTATTTGTTGAGTCTTGTCTAGTGAAGTGAAAAGGCCTGAATTTATTTTTTTTTTCCTGGCTGCATTTTTGCACATGTGGGGGTAGGGAATGAAATTATTTCTTTTGTCCTCTGCTTGCAGCTCATTGAGAAGCAGGCATGCATATAAAATTACTGTATCTCAGGGCTTACCTTTAGGGAGAGAAGGGAGAAAGAAACAGATTTGTAAGCTTGACTGCTAACACTGAGGATGCTGAAAGCACACCCAAAAGTTTAAGGTAATAGAATAATAAAACACAATGAATAGAGGATGAACAAAAACTTTTCAAATTAATATTACAACAGTTTAATTTCATCCTTTACAACAAATGCCATATTACTCTGTGTATCAAAGGCACAAAAATTGTGTCCATGTGTCCAAGGCAAGGGAGCATCAAAATACAGATGTTTCATTTTGGAAAGCCACCAAAAGTTATTCAACAAATATATATAGATAGATATATAAAATTATGAATGGTTTTCCTCAATGTTAAGTTGTACCTGCAATTATAGGGATGGTATCTTGAGGGGTAGACTTAAATGATGGGGAGTAAAACACAATCCTCTTTCTCTCTAGCTTTAGTTTACACCTGAGTGGATCTGTGAATACTAACCTGCATCTCAACTTTCAGTAAGGTTTTGTAGGCTTTCTTTTTTTATCAGCTTGTGTTACTGTCAGTGAACTTGGCTCTGGGCAGCAGCAACGATTCATATGATTTGTACTGGTTTTAGCTAGCTGTGAGTACGAGCATTGTTGTAGCCTTTTTGTCATTTGAAGTGTAAGGCTTGTGGTGGCTGACCAGTAACCTGAATGTAGCTTCAGGGTAGCTCTTGCATTCTGGCCTTTTGCATGTTTAGGATATTTTGGTTAGAGAGCAGAGCAATGCCGAAAATCAGTTCGGTTGCAGAATTAGTTTATATACTCACAGGCCTAAACAGCCAGGATTAATTAATGGAATTTAACATGTTATTGGTATATATTGGTATATAGCAATACCTTCATGATTGCTAAACTAATGGTTTGGTAAAGTTGCAAATATTAAGTATTAGACATGAATGTGATTTAGTCAGATACTTTACAAAATGAATTTGAAAAGAACTACAAAGAGTTCATTTAGGCTAAAAGAAGTCTGTTTTGGAAGTCTATGGATTTTGAAATACTTTGCTCATGATGGCTATTCTTCTACACTACACATGGAAACTCAGAGCTGTGAAATGAATTATTGATGGAAACCGATCCTTTCACCTCCAAACTCGTTATTTATAATAAATCTCTATCAAAAAAGGGAAAAATTTTAATTTAAGTAAGATGATATTTGAGGGATCTAGAGAGACATGATGTCATTATGCAGACTTCCAGTTTGTGCATGAACAAAGCTGTTGGTGCTGTTCTATATATTTTTAAAATGTATTGCTACTTTTCTACTAGAAATTATACAAGCAACAGAATTTGAGTGTTACTCAGCAAGTGCATAATCTGAACCATGACCTCTGAGAAAAGTTTGAAGTTATCTAACTTAATTGTAGTGTCTTTAATGCAGTTTTTTCACTCCAAACTCTAGTTAACTGACCTAATTTTAAAAGGATTAGAAACCTTCATTGGCTATGTAAACTGTTGTACTGGGAAGAGCAAGGCTGGAGAGAAGCTATGAAAGCTGAAAATTGTGAGAGACAATGGAAGCAGATAAGTTCATTCTTGTAATAGGATAATATTCAGTTGACTGGAAGGCATGGGTGCAAAAGCTGCCTGCTGGAATGTAGCCAATAGGCACAGAAATCAGTATTTTGTTTAACAATGTATACTTCTAACAACTTAATCTACATCGAGTAATATTTTACCCTTACTCTGAAAACAAAGAGTAGCTGCCTATAGGTATAAATAGCAGAATCCATGGTCTGAGGATGAAAGATGGCAGCATGTGGCCACCTCCACACCATAAAATTTCTCAATATTTTCACAATTTTTCGCTTTAAGTATGGAAGGCTTTTTAAATTTAATTTTGTATAAATCTTCATTTTTTGAGATGGAGAAACAGAGTACACTTAAACAGTTGAAGCGCTGAAATGAAAGCTCACGGTTCCATAAATCATGCAATTTTTCTTTCCAGAATATTTTGTATGATGTTAATTATGCTCATAACTATGAATTCATTGGTTCTTCAGTGCCTGAGTTCTGTGGAGAACACAAGATAGGCAAAATTAGTCTCAGAGAGCAAAAAGTTGTTCAAGAAAAGATAGGTATTGGTTTCCTTCTGTATCCTGTTTTATGATGGTCATTTTGAGGTTTCTTGTTACAAGTCCCTGGATTTTGTTTTATTTTAACAATTTTCTATACTGGAGCACTTTTATAATTCTGTTTACCCTATGTATCAGAACAAATTTCATACTCCAGCATATTTAAATGGTGTCAAAAAGTAAGTATTATACTGTTGATAAATAATTTATAACTGGCAATAATCTCCTCAACCTCAGAAAGCATCATCTGAGACTGCAAAGTATTCTGTAAGAAGTGATGTTTTCAATAAATAACCACGTTAAATACTTTGCAGAGATCTTTCACATGCAGCACATCTTACATTCCCTTTTGGTATTCAGAGTCTCTTCTGCTATAAATTTCAGTAGAGGTGATGTTATTCACACAGGGAAAGGTTTGACTTCTGAGTTCCATGTTTGGTGTGCAGCTTGGTAGTATCAATCAATTCAGCTTTAAGGAAACTGTTCAGTTTCTAAAGCAAAAAAAATCTGCATGAAGTTTCAGTTAAACACTTCTGGAGAAAAGTGGGCAAAATAGATATTTTGCATTTAGTTTGAAACTGCATGTGCAGCAAAACTGATTTCATAGCGAACAAAAAAAAGTGGTATTTTTCTGTTTCGCTATTTCAAAAATTTTCTGCAGCTTCATGCTGGTTTTGTTGAGTGTACATCACTTTGGAACAAAGTCTGTTTATTGAATTGTTTCTAAAGTACCAAGAATATTCATCAGAAACAAAAATAATTAAAGTTACTCTCTTTACTGTTACCTTGTGTATGGATTTTTATGAACTTAATTAAAATATTCAAGAATCTCAAATTTATTTGCTCTTTTTTTTCTTACCCCCAGAACCAACGTATATCACAATAGGTCCACCCACCTGTGAGGTTTTGGTGAACTGCACTTTGACTGAAAAAGACTGTATCTATAGCTTCAAACTGGACCAAAATGGTTGTCGCATTTGTCAGTGCAAAACTAGTGAGTATGCAGAAACACAGTGGCTTCTACCTTTTATATCAAGCTATATGTGAAAATGGTAGTCTGCTTTTTTTTTTCCATTCATAATGTTGATTATATCTTATGTTAGTATGTGTGCACTTTATGGTTGTTCATCTTAAAAGAATTGGTTCCTGATTTCTGAGACTGCTTGCTTGCTTAAAATGTGTTTGGAGGAAAATGTGCAGTGTTTGACTTTTGAGGTAAAAAATTAACAGCTGGCTAGAAAAGGTAATAATTGGGACCTAATATTCGTATAGACTTTGAGAAGTCTTATGATAATTCCACATTTCATTTTTCTCTGTTTAAAGAATTTTAAGAGCATCTAGGTTTGGGCACTTCAAAAACTCCTGTTGCTAAAGAGCCTATTTTCAGCTTAGCTTTTTTTGTGAAAATTTAGATTTTGAGGATAAATGTTTGAAAATTATATGCTTTGGAGTGGGTGTTTGTATATGTACAAGTATATCCATATTTCTATTTATTTCTATAACATATTCTTATGTTTATTTAATATACATATATAATATTTTAGTTACCATTTTTGCAGGCTTTAACATCTATTTCTTCCCAAAGGAAAAACACTGTGCCTTGTGAGAACTTTATGTGTATCAAGAAAAACTTATTTTCTAGGTGTTTCCTTAAGACTTCAGTGTTTACAGATGAAATATAAAGCAGTATCAGGTTGGTTTTTGGAACTGGCCAACAAAGGACGCCTGTGGAGTACTAGTCTGAGCTGCAGGATGCATCTCTGTGGCTGCCGACCCAACCTAGGAATGGATTTAAACCCTCTTTGTAGTGTTATTGGAGTTTTTCAGCTTTCTTGCAGCCTCTAAGGCTTCCACAACTAAATTATTACTCCATTCCTCTTCTTTTGGTTTCCATCCACTCCTTCTCAGCCACTTTCTAAACCAATATGATTATTGTAGGGGTCCCAAATAGAAATGGTCAAACTAAAATTCTTAAGTTGTACAAACTAAAGAGCTTTAGGAATAGATTGATGTTGGAGAGGACATCTTAACAAAAGTAAATAGATGGCATTACATTATCATATATCAATACAGAAATAATACCTTTGATTACATGTTGTATTTGTGGAAGGATGGCTTTCCTTAGGTTACATCCAAGGTACTGCATACTTGCCTTACTTATTTCTTCCTAAGGAAAACATTAGAAATGTTAAGGTCTACTTTTAACGTTGTAATTTGATTTTCCTTCTCCTTGTTAAATTGACAAACAAGAGGTGGACATACTTGGCAAATTTCATCATCTATGCCTGTAGTCCTTCCCTCCAGTTTGTTGCACTGGAGACACACCACTCCAAAGGACGTTATCTTTTGTCCTAGATTACCAGACTGCATCTCAGGATGTTCTTGCTTAGAGTATTTCTGATTAAATAGTGCCTAAGAACCTATTCAGGGGAATTTTTCTCTTGCCAGATTTGCTTGGAATTTTCTTCACTTTACAGTAGCAAACTGCCTGGAGCAAAGTTAATAAATAGTATCATTTATCATCTCTTTTCTCAGTTAAATAATGTGACTAGTAGATTCCTTAAAAATCTCAATCATTTAGAACGAGGAGACCTTTATTTTCTAAGGAAGTGAAGAAAAATAACAGCTTGGAAATCTTCATCATTTGGTGGTTATCAATCAAAATGACAGAAATTGAATTTTTCTGTCAAGTGATGTCTGTTGCTTGCAAGGCTCTCCTCTGGACAAAAGAGTGTGTGAGAAATGAGAAGAGAGGAGTCTTAGGTCAAATATGTTGAAAATGTACTGTGCTCTCTGTGTTTTGAGATCCTGTGTACTTTAATGTCCGAACTCGTTCAGTTACGTCTTGGTTCTCTTAAGGACATCAGAATATGTATTATCTTTAGCTCATGTGGACTTTTGGGAACATCATTGTCTTTATACTGCATCCACTTGCTTTTTGCTGGTCTAAGCTGCTCAACAGGGTCAAATTAACTGCCTCAGTAAGGAAGTCCCTGTGCCCACACTAACATTTGAAGTCATCATATCCTAATTCTACTAATCTATTTCCAATAAAGTTTCATTTTTTGTTAATTTATCTTTATGTAGCTCTGTTGAAGTTTTGTTGTACTTCAGTTATTTCAGCCAAAGTAAAAGCAAAATAATAAAGTGGAAGAACTTAGAGTGAAGGTGTAATTTGTTCTTCTTTATTACCTCCACTTACATTCATGTTGCCAGAAATAAGTGCAAAAGGTTTATTTGGAATGATTATGTAAGCACAGTATAATGAAACTTATTTGGTGCTTCATTGTAATTTAGTTTTAAGTCTATTCCACCTAGTTCAAGCCCACTACAGAGTGAGAAGGAATAAAGAAGCAAATCAAAACATTTCTAAAATATTATTTTAGTAGAATTAGTTTACTTTGTCTTTTATCCTTTCCATTTCTGCAGTGAATGCAAAAACATTCTGTAGCAACACGAAGTGAAAACACACATGCTGTCAAGTAAAATAAAATATTTTTAAAAGTAGCAGAGCTAGACCACAGTTGTAAGAGAAGGGACGAAAAAAAAAAGCCACTGAGCAAAGAGTGAGCATAGACTGATATGGGAATAAAGTTCAGTAAGTATGCATGGAACCACAAATGATGAGGGAGAAAGAATGATCATACTGACCAGAAGCATCTAGAAGACAAAGCAGCATTATGTGACAATAAAAGGTAAAAAGCAGAATCCAGAATCTAGGAAGAACTCCTGCAGAATACCAAGAATAAAACTAAAACAAGTAGGAAAAACATGAAAGGCATTATGCAAAGGAAAAAAAAAAAACAAACATATAAAGGATGTTATAACGTGATATGAGAGCAAAACACAAAGAGAATAAATAAATAAGAAAAAAGTTGTAATGTGCAGCAATTGCTCTTGTGTGTAGAGTGTCTAGGGAGAACAGGAGAGGAATGAAGTTTTTAGGAAGACAAATCCATTCAGAGGAGTCCTTGTGGAAGACCAGTCTGCTGTTTGTGAGGCAGAACTCCTCTTGCCCCAAGGACGACTAATGGCATATTAAATAATGCTGATTGAAGCAACATAGGACTTAAAATCTGTTTGGTAGTTGCTGCTGCGCACAAAGTCATTCTTCAGCAAGCATCTGCAGGGCAGGCCTTGTCTGTTCCCTGCATTAGTTTCATGGAAAAAAAAAAACCAAACAAACTTTAAAATCTCTCCTGCCACTGAGACTAGTGTTTTACCCCAAATGAATTGTACATGTACTACTCTTCAGGATATAACTGTGAGCATGTATGACTTTAATATTGTTTTAACACTTCAAATCTTACTAAAATGGAATTAAATTAGAGTGTTGCTGTCAACTTTAAAAATGGTTTTCATCATTTAGAAGGCTTACCTTTGCTGTTCCAAGATGCAACTGTCATCCAGTTTCATTGATTTCAGATTCCTTATGGAGAGATGCAACTGGAAAAGGCTGAGATGAGTCATTTTCCTTGCACATTTAATGCATCACCTTCAACTTCGTGTTGTGCTCTCTTTTGTCTGTCAAAGCAAGTCATGTAATCACTATTTAAAAATTAGAAACCTTGGTATATTATGTGTTTGCACAGTCTTCTCAATATGAAATGACCTTCTTCCCAAAACACATCCTATGGATACACACAGAAATAACTTTGGAAGTGTTGGTACCTTTTCCTTTAATGAGAAGAACATGTTTTCTACCGTGGAGTTAAAAGGAGGCATTATCAGTCAGTCTGTACTAGCACACACCAGAAGCATGGTCCTCAATATTCTGGCAAGTCACACCATCTCCCTTTATAGCTGATGAAGCAGAGTGAAATTCCAGCATGGAGTTTGGGTTTGACAATGTGGTCTTTATTTAGTTGTGTAGGCATTCAAAGGCAGGGTTGGTGGGTTTGACAAAAGGCAGGTAGGTTCATCTAAAGGCTGTCTATAAATAGCAACAGTTAAGGCTCTGAAAAAGCCTAGGGACTGATGATGGCAAAAAGCCTGAGAAAACTTTTCAGGGACTGCAGTGAGAGAACACATCTCAATTCCTCGTTTTTGTGTGTTAATTCTTCAATAGTTAGAGTCCTAACCTTTCAATCTTATAGCCAAAATTTGAATATTTCATTCCTGTATTTCTGTAAGTGGTCCGTACTCAGGGATGTGTGTTCTCAACACTTAAAGTCTCTCAGTGGTATTTTTTCCCATTTAAATAAACTTATTTTGTGTTTATTTCTGTGTCAAACTGAGGTCAGACAGTAATTGCTTACTAATCACACAAAATGTACTTCAGGCAATGCAAAATTCCTGAAAATAGTAGAGTAAAATATAAATTAGGTAACACTTTTCTGCTTTAGTAGCAATTGTCTTCCAATGTTAATTTGATTTCACAACAAATTCCATGGAAAATAAAAGTTATAAAATAAAAATTCAGGTAATCTTTCTTAATGCTAAGGAGAACACATATTAGATTTTTGAGTAATTCTGTAAGACAGAAAAAGGATGTCTTATTATCCTTCTGCAGTGATGTAAAAGGGAATTGCTATTACATGCAAGACTTCAGTTAATGAAATACAACCATAGAAAATTCAGGATGAAGCACATTTCCTAAAAATTTAAGGCTCAGATCAGAAAAAAAAAGTACCTATTCTTAGTAGAGCAAAAGTACTAACTCCAAGCACACGTGCAAGATAGTGTAAGTGCTCCTTGAAGAGGATGGAATTATGATGAGCAACTCATGCCAAATAAATATTATCTGTATTTTCACTAGAGTGTTTTTGGCAGGTTCTCTGAAGATTACAAGATATTGGAGATAGTGCTTACAATATATAAAGTGCAACAGAAGCAGACAAGAATTTCACTTGGCTTGACTTGTGGAAAAAAAACAGTGTGCTTGAAGCTCGATCATTCTACAGTAATTCCACCTTTGAGATATCACTGCTACAATTTCATTTTCATGAATTCATGTGTTGTATGTGAATCCTAGATTTGTTTAGAGCACACGTCCAAGTGGTTAATTTGCCTCAATGGACTCACAGGATGATTTTTTTAAACAGGGTTTTCTAGCGTCACAGCGCCCAGTCCCTTCATTTTTATCCAGCTTTTGTGAATCATGATTAAGTCTAACAAAAGGAGGGAGGGTTAGTGTGGATCTGTGGAGGCAATATATTCAGAGAATTCCAGTTACTGTTAAGTAACCTAGTTTTCTCCTTCATAAATTTGCCTCCCCAGATCCCCACCCCCGAAGATTAAGCAGCAGTAGCAATCCACACCGAGAGGACGGCTGAGGAGTGCTTAATTATAAAGGTACTGTGAAACAGTTCTCCTGATATGATCTGTCCTCAGCATCAAGAAAATAATACTGGTGAAGGTATGTAGCTAGCTTTGCGTAGCCATGCTACAAATTTGTAAAAATGGACACCAGCCTAAGCCAAGCTGAAATAATGACATAATTCTTGTCATGTATCTATTAATATTCTCTGGCAGTTGTATTTTTCATCTGTGACTTCCAGGACTGAAAACTAAATTTATTTCAACATAGAATGCATTTTCAAAACTTTAGATTAAGATGATTTTCAGTCCTTACAATACAAATATCAGTGTGTCCATAATGAAAATAATATATTAGAAAACATAAATATCTCAGTTTAAGAGCCTAGAAGTTTTTAAATACTTTATATGTGCTAGAAAAAGGAAAGTATTTTTTTTAAAAAAAGAGAACTGGACTTACGATCAAGCTGTTAGAAATTCACACAGAAGACCCTTTTTAGAGCTAACATGCAATTCATGGAATTGATTTTTTTTTACTTTTTAGGGGGTTTTTGGGGCAATATTTTATAATACTCCAAATATTATAGGTTCATGTGAAGTAGGGTTATGAGCACTCTGAAATCTGGAATAAATCATGCATACAGTGGCTTGAATTTAGGACAAAGACCTGTGATTCCTTTTGAGATGGGTTGCCCCTGCCATGCCATACCTGAGAAGGAGAGGTTACAAATATTCCACTGCTAAGTTAATTTGCCAAATGCAGACATTGCTAACGTATCATGGGACAGAATGTTTTAGTTGTCTTGTTTGTAAGCTGGGACCTCAACTGTAGTAGGTTACGCCAGTAGGTCAGCTGCTCTCACATGCTGGTTTTTGAACAAGCTTTTCTTTCCTTCAGCAGCTAGTGACTCAGTTTTACAGACACCAGACAACCTTTTAAAAACTAGAGTTGATGTTAGTGTTGAGAGTAAGATACTTACTGGAAAAACACCAGATAGTTTGTGTGTAGCATGCTCACCATATCTTGGCAATCATCAGTTCTCAAGACTTTCTACAATGTTGTCCCATCCTCCATATCCCATAGAGATTCCTCTCACACAGTGTAATGCTCTTCTGAAACTCTCAGTATTTGTTTTATTATAGTCTGTGTGTATGACAGGATTTCTAAGTGTGTGGAGAAAGTGAGGAAAGAAGTCGCTATACTTAAAAGGAGTTTATGGAAAATGGTGACCAGGCTTAAATACCTCACCAATATCTGTTTGTTTGTTAATAATTCACAAATGGGTTTTTTTGGAAGACTAATTTATCTTCAGCTGTTCTTTTCGCTTGTGTTTTTTCCAACAGCATCACATTAAATTGATCCAAATGAATCCAATAAATTGAAATTCCCATATTCAAGTCAGAATACAATGTGTTTATTGCATCAAAGTACAAAACAATGTATTTGCTAGTACTGCAGTCTTTAGAGGACTCAAAGTCTGTAAGCAATAGCTTTTGCTAGTGTGGTGAGGACTAGTAAAGACTGTGACTGGACTGTGAACCAACTGGACCTGTTGGTAACTGACTTTGCTGCTTTTGCAGTCATGGTTGTATATGGCAAAGAAAACTGCATGGGTCTTGTTCTGTGGGCAGGATTCACTGCTGTAAGTACTCAGTGCTTGTTAGTCCTCAAGTGAGTATGAGTTCTAAGCAGGACACTATTTAATAACAT
The DNA here is from genome assembly GCA_013397195.1 of Hylia prasina. NCBI lineage: Eukaryota > Metazoa > Chordata > Aves > Passeriformes > Sylviidae > Hylia > Hylia prasina. The sequence goes on along the minus strand of VYXD01009137.1, from coordinate 336,933 downwards.
CACTGGTTCAGGACAAACAACCTTTCTGTGAGCCTGACACATTCATCTTTTCCTAAAGTCATAGCTCCTCAGTATCATTCTGGAATCATCCAATATCCTGCATCTGAATGCTGAGCTGGTCATGCAAATTGTTTTCTACATTGGCATGACCTTATTGACAATTCATGTTTTATAACAAAAATTAATGAACGTGTATCTACTAACCATGTAGAGCTCTACTCTCCATCCAGGTATTTCCCTAAGCAGCACAATGAGAGATGTTTTCCCTTTAACTGATCTCCTGTTCATAATTTTGTTTCTGTTTTAGTCTTCTATTTCCTATCTAACTATCAGTTTATTTCCCTATGTGATGTCACTATAACTAATCAGTCACAAAAACAAAAAAATAGCTTATGCTATGTGATCAGAAGCTTAATCCCATTCTGTTAGAGTTGCAGTGACGTTCAAGTGCGTAATGCAGTTCTGTCAAATGGTAGTTTTTTTCTGTGTTAGCTTTTAAAATGTTTGCTATACGCTTATTTCAGCCTGTCTGGTTGCCCTGATACACTTTTGGAGCAGTTATTAGACCAAGTAGGGCTGGATTTCTTCTCTGCAAATACATTCATGATTTGGGATTCAGTTTCCTGATGAAATTTATCTAGGCAGAGATGAGAAATGCCCTCAAATGAATGCCCTCCTAACATTTTGTCATAATAGATTTCCTCAGTTATTGCAGTTGACTTTCATGAACTAGTTCTCCCTGTTCCTTTGTATGTGTCACTTGCAATGCAAAACCACAGCAAAAAAATCTGGTTTTACTTATCCTTTCATAATGAATTAGTCATTATTTTAGTGGTGATTAATTTAAAGCAATAGCTAAGGCTATAGGAAAATTGTCAGGATGACAGTTGTATACGCTGAATTTCATCCACATTTGAATATTTAGGTTTGCAGTCTTTTCAGTCTTTTTCTATTTTTTTCTTTCCTTCTCTGATAGCTACGCTTTGCTTTGTGACATTGGTGATTCACTTAATTTTCTGAAAAAAATACCTGGCTTAAAATGCTGGACTGTGCTTTTCATCAGGCCTGTGACCAGACATAATTCTGTGTACCAGATGATACTTCATTTAGAGAATGCCTGCTGTTGTCATGTTTTTAGTAATGTTTTAATAGGAGACATGTATATAATTAGATGTAAATTCAGAAAGCAGACCAGAATTCACATTCTTAGTTTCATGCATTCGTTTCATCTTCGTTTCATTCTTAGTTTCATCTTAGTTTCATACATTTCTTCATAGAGAATATTTTTCAAAAGCTATTTAAAATCTATTTCCACAGTTTGTACTGTCATACATTTAGAAATTTAAGTGCAATAATTTAATTTCAGTAAAAAGCATCTTATCAGAATTTAATTTTCAGCATCTCATTAGAAAGACTGCAAGCAGAGGTCTATGGAGATTATTCTGATCACCTCATACTTATAACATTAATATGACACTAGAAAGTCCATACATTAACAGTTGTCTGCGCTGACTTCAGCAAACTTTCCCTTTATGTTTGCCATAGCCACACTTGTGATGATTTTTCAAATGCTCTTCACTGTCTGTTCTTGAGAGGCAGTGGTGATTATTAGTCACTCACCTCAAGGCTCTGAAGAGTTTTTCTTTCTTGGCCACTTACCTGAAAATTCTTTTGAGGATAACTCACTATGTAAAGGACTAAGCAAGGAGGATATTGCTTCGAGATTGGATCTCCTGGTTAGTATGTCAGCTGACCATTTGAGTTTTAAGTACATTTAACATCATAAGCTACTTGGGATGAGACACTTGGGATATCTTCCTGCTTCTGTGGCACTGCCCTTAGACACCCTGGGCCTTTTAATAGAGTATAGTAACTTTACATGTAACAAATTTGTTTTGCATCTATGAAAAGCGGTTTCACTATCCAAATCAGAGCAGAATAGAAGACTGAAAACAAAGTATTTGGCTGTGGGATTCTGTGGCATCATTATTTTGCCATCTCCTATAGCTTTGTAGTCAAAGCTGGATGTTGTACTTTGATAGGTCTCCTTAACAGATAATCTGGAGACAAAAAAGATAAAGAAATATGCCAACTAAAAAAAAAAAAAAAGTTCTTTTTTCTGGTTTTTTTAGATTTTTTTAAAAAATGTTATTTCCAGCTCTTCCTTTTACTTTCTTAAGATACCTATTTATTTCTCCCACACCATTGCATATATACCTTCTTTTTTCTTTACCTGTCTTCATGATCCTACTGTTTATAGACATCCATGTAAATATTTCATTTCCCTGACAAAGTATGCTTCAGAAAAGGAATGGCTCTGCTCAGTTCAACCTGTGCAATTCCAGGTTTATTCACTGATTAGTTCTGAGCATCTGCAGGAGATATCATAACTTACATTATGTCAAAGGTCATAACTGGACTTAATTCCTTTTGGAGATACCCCAGTGTACTTCTCCTTACATTCTTTATAAAGTTCAAGCCTAGCCTTAAAAATTATGACTACCTTATAAAGTCTTGCATAATGGAAAGTTTAGTTAATTTTGTTATCACTGTGTATTGCTAGGGAATAATTCTGCACAAACATCCTAGTATAAAAGCTCATAAATGAAAGACAAATTCTCATTATTTTAACTTGCTTCAAGAAAAATCTTTGAATTACATGTAACTCCCTCTTCACCAGAGAAAAATATCAGTTTCCTTGGCATTATAACATTTTAAAATCAGCATTAGTGGCTACATATTAAAAAAGATTAGTATTCTTTGTAGATCAGCCTGACTTAATACTCCAAAAATGTGTAAAACTTCATGAAGATCTTTTTATGTGTGTTTCTCTCTAAAGCAAGGACCTAAAACAATGGTTACCATTGCTGTGCAAAGGTTAAATCTGACTGAGAGTAAATGCTTAAATCTTGTGGTATTGATTCTCTGCTTCCAGACACAATCCCTAGGGGTTATGAAAGGATCTGGTGTTTCTTTTTCTGTATCTCAAAAGGAAAAAAACAACCCCAAATGTGCACCCTTTTTGCTTCAGACACCAAATTTGCATAAAAGTGGGGAGGTGAGAGCCATGACCCTGATTATATTCATCCTATTCAAACTGAGCACTGTTGTTTGGGATAAGGAGACTCTTGTGTCGTATGGCACTTGCATGCCCAAATTCCACCTCAGAAGAAGGCAGTGAATTTGCTGATTTTCTCTGTGGTTTTGGCCTCGTTCTGACACAACAAGGAACATGCCTTCTTTACCAAATAAGCATTAACTTGGTACAATAGATAAGGAAACACTTGGCTTAGCCACTTCCAGTTAAGTCTGTATTTTGGAATATTAGATGCAACATTACAAAAACAGAAGAGGAAGCATTTAAGTAAAGCAAGATTCTTTCTGTAGTTTTCCTTCAGTAAATTACCCTTTTAGAGAATAAGTCACTGTTAATAACTGATGTCCTCTTTGGAAAAAACGTGTCCCTAAATGTTCATCCCCCTAAAGGAAAGTGGTCTTCAGGTTTCAAATGAGGAGCATATCTGGAAGAATAATCTTCAGCTGACCTCTTTTCAACCAATACTTTGTAGTGGTATGGATGTTCTAGCTAGAGATCAGCCATCCTTTCTGGTCTTTCCGGAATTTCTTTCAAGAAAAGCAAAAAGAAACAGATCAATCTCAAAATAGTAAATTGCAATGAGAAGGGATATAATGACCATTATTTATCTCTGTACCAGAAAAATTGAAATGCAACAGTTCAACATCTTCCTTATGCCACAAGAGGCAGATGGAACTTGGTACTGGACTTCAGGAGACAGATCTTAATCAAGTTGACAGCAAACAGCATAAAGAATAAAAGATTTTAATACATCCCACCCTTTCAGTACTTATTTAAAATAAGTAGAAGAAAAATAAAGATGATCTATATTGAACAAAAGCCTGCTAAACCTGTATAATGTATGGAAATTATGTGTTATTTTAGGTGTATTTTTAAAAGACAGTGGAGTGATGGGTGTTGGACTCCATTGGCTGTGCATCTGTTCATAAAATCATGTTAGTTTGAGGTACCAGGTGGTACTCCCCAAGCTGCTGACAGGAACTGAAGAATCCTGTAGTGTCTGCTCATACAGTTTGGGTTGTTACTGCAGAATTCTGTCAAATATTTTAAAAACAGGACAGTCTGAAGGTAAGGCCTAGCAGTATTAAGAAGTTACAAAGTAAAAGGGAGCAGAAGGTTTAGTGTGTGAGGATGTGTTTGATATAAACACTTTTCATATTGTGATAAGCTGCATGTGTCTTTTGCAGGGGAGGAGCTGTGCACCGGCCTCATTTCGGGCTGTTCCTTGGATTGTTCCTTCGGCTTCCAGACTGACGCCCACAACTGTGAGATCTGTCAGTGCCGGCCGCGGCCCAAGAAGTGCAAGCCCATTGTATGTGACAAGTACTGTCCCTTTGGATACTTGTACGTATTCCCATCCTGAAAGCACACTCAATGCAATCCCTGTGTGTACTGGAAATATGCAAATATCCAGGCATGTGTACTTGCGTTTGCTTTGTGGCGAAGCGGGGGGAAGTGTAGGAAAATGAAAATGGCAGTAGGGATGTGGGAGTGCAGTGTTCTTCAAAATGGATTTTGATCAACAGATTTAGAAACAGAAGCTCAAAAACCAGCAGATTAAAAGGAAAGCAGTGCTAATTTTTTTTTTAAGAATTTGGCAAACAAGATGAGAAAGCTACTTACAAGCAATAGCTCTTGCATGTAGCTTTTCGAAATTCTTTTGGCATGCTTTGATAACCTTTCATTTTATAACCCATTTATTCAAATTATTATCTAATACAAGTTTCTTTTGATCTTGATATGACAGCAGACTAGTTTTAGTAAGACATTTTTGGTAATTACAGGATTTGTGAAGAATAATACTATATCTTATCTACGTTTTTGTAAATGCGTTCAAAATCCCATTTGTGGTGGACTTCTTTTTCCATAAAAGTAACTATTTATGGTATTTATTCGATTGTGAAACAGGTGATGAAAACTGAGCAGATCTTTTGTAGCAGAAATTTTTTAGTAATTAGTTCTGGTGGCATCTCTATATATTTTACCAGTAAATTTTATTTTTTATGGGTTCGTTCAAGGTCACGGCCTGCTTTTTATAGTAGTTTTATTTCTACCTCATGACAGCAGATCTTCAGATAACATTCAATACATTTTTGGTTTTTTTAGGATTTTCAATGAAATTTACTACATTTGCAACACATAGTGTTTGATAGTAATACTACTTAAATTTCTGGTTCATTTTAGAGTTCTCTTTGACCCTTGTTCATAAATGTTGCAGGCTTTTTAATAGCCATCTTTACTGTGGTGTGTCCTCTTAGTACACTGAGTAGTAAATGAGAGAGGAAAACAAAGGATTTTAAATTAAGGAGTTACTAAAATTATCTTCAGGTATGTGGACTTCAGGAGTGGCTGAGACTTTTTGTCAGTTTAACAAGGAAAGTAGAACCAGAGGGAAGTTATAGAAAAGAGCAGTAAAGGGCAGTAATTTTATTCTGTATGTATCCTGTGTTTAATATATTGACCTACAGAGCATAATTACAATTCATGTATGTGATTTTTCTACTTTGATAAGCTGAACCACACTCTTCTTCCTTTTTTTTTTTTAACTTAAGTGTGTGCTAAACAGTTTTATTAGAAAAATCTATGTGAGCTATATAGCAAAAGCTTTTTAAAAATTACAGCCCATTTTAATGGGCATAGTATGGTAGTAGTAAGATTAAGATATTTTAAAAACAAGTTGATTTCAATCTGATGCCAGTGTTTTCAGGAGCCCTGTCTTTAAAATTATTTTTTCTATACATTTTTGTGCACCTGAAAAATATATGAACTTTAAAACATTTTAAGCTATTTGGAAAATAGTTTTCAATTTAAATTCTGGGTTTACATACAGAATGTAATTTTATTATGCGCAGTGGCTGGTATTTTAAAATGATGAATGTTTAATAAAGTCTTCAGATAATTTTTTAGAAATTAGAAAGGAGTACTTTAATCTTGTCATTCTCTACAAAATACATGAATAATTACACTGAATGAAATTAATAACATTTAAAGATACATTCATATGGAACTGTTTTGTAGTATAAAGGGCTAAAGTTGTGGCAAGAACTATTTTAGGATCACTTTGACTTTTACCTTTAGATTTGTGGTTGTATATTTGTTCAGTTTACTGCTACTGGGCCAAATTCTTTTTTTAAATGCCATGTATTAGACTCCATGTGTGTTGTGATCATTAAAAACATGGGGTGTAATGGCAGACAAATCTCTATTTTAATGTAAATATTTAGTCAAAAATAGGACACAAAAGAAGGAAATAATAAAAAAGTATATTAGAGAGTGAACAGCTAAGGAGTAATTATCATATTTGTGATTTTTTTTTAACTGTTAAAAGTTAGTAATTGGAAATACGGAGTTTGTGTATCTTTAAAGAAACCAAAACCTCATCATAATTGCCTGAAAAAATCTACTTGATAAAGCTCACTGTTTGAAGGCTCTGTACAGTAATGGAAAGAAGTGTTCCTTTTGATGGGATAGGAAGACAGAAAGTCTTTCATTGCCCACTCTACTGTATTACAACTCGTTATTCTCAGCCTTTTAACTAAAAATTAAATAAAGTTTTCTACACCTTGAAGCCAGGCTTTCTAGAGATTTACATAGTTTATTTCTCCTCTATCCTCCTAGATCATGTTCTATAACTTCCCATGTCTTTTTTTTGGTTTCGTACATCTGTGCAGAAACTTTGAATAGTATTATCTGGCTTCGTGAAAAAAGATGAGGAAACATTCAGCATAGGATCCACAGAATGGAGGGGGCATGTGCCAGGGATGGAGACTTGTACAGCCCATAAAACCACTGAATTTCAGGGCGACAATTAACAATATTTTTTTTTGCTCATCAGTCACTTCCTTAGGGGGGATTCTCTTGCTTTAAAGATGTAGATATTTAAAGTGACTTGCTGACCTTTTACAAATTATTTTGGTCATCTAGGAAGAACAAGCATGGCTGTGAAATCTGTCGGTGTAAGAAGTGCCCCAACCTGCCTTGTGGTAAAATCTGTCCATTGGGCTTCCAGCAGAACAGTCATGGCTGCGTTATCTGCAAGTGCAGAGGTACGTGCCAGTGCGTCACCACCTCGAATGACACCTTGTTTCCAAAGCAGGTGGAAACCAGGGTGAAAGAAAAGCAACACTGCACAGAATATTTACAAATTGAAATATGGTAACTGGGGGGGAACCAGTTCAACATTGCTCAAAGGAATGTATTGTTTTGCTGGTGTTTGTTATTATCTGTTCATCTTGGCTTCAACTGAAAGCTTCAGCTCTACTTTCATTTCCCACTACAAGGTCACAAAAAGATTGCTATCATTAATAAAAATGGATCAGGCTTTTAATAAGGAACCACTAATAATAAGCTAGTTGAAGGCATTTTTTTCAGTAGTGATGTTCATCTTGGCTTCTTCACCATTGCCTTTTCTTTACAAACCAGTGTTGGATTTGATAGATATCCAGGCTATCACCCAAAATTGGAGTGCTGTTTCTTGGATGCTTTTTGGGCAATCATAATGAACAATGAGTAGAGAGAACAACTGCCCAGGAGAAAAGACTTGGTATTCTTAAGCTAAAAATTTCATACATGCCACATCCCAAACCTGTAACCACCAAGTTCAAGGTGGATATTGAGATCAGATGTTCATTTGTTGTCTACCATATACTTGTGCTGCTTTCTTTATGATATTTTCAGGTTATGTTTTGTATTAGTCTGGATATCAGACTTCCTTCATTGCTCATCTCCATGTGTTGCATTTAGTAACTTTTTGGTTTTGCTCAGTGTCTCTCTGATCCTAACTGCTCTTTCATGCTTATTTTCTTTGACTCTTACTTGTGTGTTTTGATTTCTAGCTGTAGTCAAGTAAGTTTGATTACTTTCCCATTGCTTTGTGTAATGACCCTATTCTTAATTTTGTTCTATTTCTTCTGCATTTTAAAATATTATAAAATGCAAAAGGACAAGCTATGGGAACACAGCACTGGAAGAAAATGTATGAGTTCTTGAAGTCACTCTCCTGTAGTTGAAGGCAAACATGCAATCATATGAATAAAAAAATCCAACATTATCTTTTCTCTATATAACTTAATACACTGCAAATAGTTTAAGAAACTTTCAGACTTCTAGCAAAATAAAAGTTGCAATGTTATAAACATATTTTGCAGGTGTGAGAAGCAGAGATTTCATTGACAAAAGCTCCAATATATGACTTTTACTAGAAATTAAAATTTTAAAAATTAAATAAGAAAGGGTAACTGCTGAATGATGTCCCATTGAGATAATTCTTATCACTCAGCTTGTCATTTGTCTCTATGTTCACAATCAGAACCCTTTTCCTGATTGTCATAGTGCTGTGACCAAATATACACAAAGTGTTCCCTTAAATGAACTATAATTGCCTCTCAGACTGTAAACTTTGATCACTAATTATGTGTATGCACACTTTTAAGTGTTTTCCCTAACAAGTATGGATTTTAAAACATGCGCAATTATTTAGTGAAATTAACTTGATCAGTCTCTAAGTAATATTTTTTGTTGCCATGATCATAAAGATACTAAGCCATGAGCATATCACTTCAACATCACTTCATTAGCATCTTTGTCAAAGAATGATTAGAACAATCACCAGCATGTTCTGGGGAAAACGTGAGTCCTTGTTAAAATTTTGACCCAGAATCCTTAAGTAGGAGGAAGGGTTGGGTAAATCCCTTGCCTGTGAATTAGCTCCACTTTCTAAATTGCTTCTGCCAGAAATATCCTATGCTAGGATTAATAGAAGTAGAACCATAAAACTACTACAGCCTGGACTAGTGCTCTGAAAAACTGAAAGTCCACTTCTTTACCCTTGCATAAAATAGAGTGTATCTGGATAATCCTTGACAGATGTTTGTCTAAGATTTAATTTATTAAGAATCTTCACTTTCAAAAGACACAGAAAACCAGAAGAAAACAGAAAGAGAAAAAACCAAACCTTTCTAAAATAGTGCTTTCCTGTGGTTAGAAACATATGATGTTTTAAAATTAATTTTCTAAAATTATTGTCTGCCTTTATACACATTAAACTGGTTGCTTCTTGTCCTGAGCTTAGCAGACATGTGGAGCAGCTAAACACCATTCCCTTTCAAATTCTTGCAATGTTTAAGGGATTGCAGCTGGAGACTTATAAACATTTTTTTGGGTGGGAAATAGGTTTCTAAGTCAAACAAACCCACTTACTGTGGTTTCTCATCGCTGTTAAAAAATTTCATACTGTACTTTAGCCACAGTAAAATCCTCAGACTAGCAGAAATAGTTGTGTAGTATTTAAGTTTACAGTGCTCCTGTACTTGTGTCTTATATTGAACTTGCCTTTTCTGCAGTGGTATCACATTACACACTTCCTTTCCTTGTGAACTACTGTATCTCAGATCATTTCAACCATACTGCTAGTTACTCCCATCTTCTATTTACACATTAGATTTTTTCAAGTATTTCTAGTATTTTCACTTTCCAATTTTTAATTACAATCTCAGTTTATGAACCTAATTTTGAATACCTGCTTACATATGTTTCTCTAAATTATGGAGTGTGTTTTAAAATATTTCAGGAGAAAAAGTGATTACTTCAGATACCCTTTTCCCTTGCTAAATAAACTCTTACTATCTAGGACTTCCAAGTGTCAATAATCATTTTAATATAGAGAGAAATTTAATATTAATATATTTAATATAATTCAAATCATAATTTAAATAGTTTTATGCTAAAGTATGAAAGTATAGTGACTGAATTTAAGTTTTTTCATAGTATTTCTGTTCATGCAACATGACGAAGTCTGTTCTAAGAAGTATTTTGTCCTTATGCAGCATTTTTGCTTAGTTGACAAAATGGTATACTAATGTAACTTCTGTGTATTGGCTTTCTATTCTGATAATGTGCCTCAAAACTAACTTTGTACCATCTGCCTGTGAGATCATCTTTGACAGATCTGCCACAGCTGAAGAAGTGCTGACCTACATACTAGTGTGGAAAAAAAAAAGAAAAAAAAAACCAAAACCAAACAAAACAAGAAACAACCCAGCCAACCAAAAAACCAAGCAGAAAAGCTGAACACTTCCTAAAATTACATGTAAACATTACTACTTCTCATACATGATCCTTTTTTAAAAGAAAATGAAATCAAGAACTGAGTACAAATAACCTTATAAATATGTCAGCAGAAGATGGTTGACATACCACAAAACAAGTCAGTTCACTGACAAACTGATCCTGAATCCTTCATCATAATAGTGATGTAGATGAGGCAGTGTTTGGCTCTAAATTCACTCTGCTGATTAACAAAGAATATATTGAGGCTGAATCCTGCAGCACTTAAATACCCCTTCAGATACAAATGAAACTCTATCCTCCCTGGACCTGCTGCTTGTGTGTTCTGACAGAGTACAAGTAATGCCACAGTCTGTATTCTTAGCTCAGTAAAAGCCAAAAGAAATGAGGGATGAAATTCTCATAATTCTCTTCCAAATATCTCATTTATCATAGTAATATAAACAAATAATTTCTCACAGGAAGTAATGTTCCACAGTAAGGAACATTACTTTATGTAATGTTTCTACTATCTACCATTACCCTGTTAGCACCTGATTGCAATTTTTTATCATTTGTAAGACCATCTATAGCTTATTTAAATGTTTTTATATTCTACTTGCTCTCAGACACATTATAGAAAATCTGATGTGCAATGATATTTAAATATTTCATTTTAAATATGCTTCATGCTTTCTGCTATTTCCCTCAATTGCATTTCTCCTTTCATATGTATATTATTTAGGCACTACTGCATTTCTGGTTGATTAAAAAAGGTATAGGTTCAACAGAAGGAAGTGATCATATTTTCCAAGGAAATACATTCTACTACATCCTATTGTCCCCTTCAGTATACCTTTTAGTTGTTTACTGCATGTTGTTACTTTATTTTTAAGTGTAAAGGATAGAACTATTATTTATTTGGTCTTATATGTGCTTAAAAAATAAATGCAACCCAGACACAAGGTTGGTGTTTCTTCCTAAGTAACAGGACACCTCATTTTCCTTTGATATTTTGCAGAGGCAACAGCTTCTCTTATGCCTCCTGTTAAAACAGGCTCCTGCCTGTCCATGGATGGGCACCGGCATGAGAACGAGGAGAGCTGGCACGACGGCTGCAGGGAATGTTACTGTCACAATGGACGGGAAATGTGTGCCTTGATCACCTGCCCCGTTCCCAACTGTGGCAACCCCACCATACATCCAGGGCAGTGTTGTCCATCGTGTCCAGGTAACACATGATTTCTTCTATGTGCTTTGTAATGGAGTTCCGTTTCACTTCTGTTTCTTATTGAATGAAAATAATCTCATGCATACTTCAGTAGCAGGCAGAGATGAAGGTTTCCATGCCCTAATTCCATTAAGTTCTCAGCTGTGGAAAATGGAAACTTACATATTTAAAGCATATGCGACTTGTGGGTCCTAACATGTTAATCTTTGACACATTGGAATCTTTAAACTAGTAAAAGTAAGTAGGAGTTTCTAGTCTGTTACCTATAATAATAAGTATTGTAATAAGCCATTACATTTTGATTTTCAATTTTAAAGTTTTATTAAAATGTATCTCCTGATGTATGTTTTACAACCCCTCCAAGATGTACACAAACAGCTGTCTTAAGTAATTTAACATTATGATTCTGTGTTCTGAGGGAAGGCTCCTATGCCACCAGCAGTAGATTATTTCATACTTTCAGTGGGAAGACCAAGTACAGTTCATGTTGCATTCCAATACAATTTTAATAAGTGTTAATATGAAAAACATCTATGAAAAAGTATGGGTAGAATGTAAGATCAATGCCCTCCATTTTCAGAATTATTGCTACAGTATTTTATGTGCTAAGTAGATTAATTTGTAATGCAGTGATATTGTCTATGACTATTGGAACTCCCATTAGGAGTAGGAACAATGAGGCTCATGAAGCTTCTATAAATAGCAGAACAGTAAGACAGCACTGGCAGGATATAAGCAATTATGAACTTTGAATTCTTTGTAAAGAATGGGAACTCCCAGGGGCAGAATAAGCAGATCCTCTTTCTGAAAGTGACAGAGAAGAGTGTATCTTCCCTGTGACCTAAGAGAACTGATCTCTTTAGATTGTTAGACAAATGGTGATCAGTCCAGTTCACACCTTGTGGTAACTGGAAAAATTCAATAAGTCCCCAGAAAGATAGAAGATTCCAAAGGGTCTGTCTCCCTTTCAGCCTTTTCCCAGTGATTTGTGTAATGTTGTAGGGGATGATATACTTCATATGGATGGGGGCAGGTTGACATATCAGCCTTGCCTTATATAAACAAACAAGATTCAAAATTTAAAATGTATGGTGGTTGTTCAAATTCCAGCAATTCTCTTGTTTGGTCCCCAGAGTCATCCTTGACTTCATTCTACTCTCAGCATACCCATGCATCTTGATTTACTGAACGTGTACAGAACACCTCAGAGCATTCAAATAAGAGTAATGGTAATTTTTGTCTTTTGGCTGACCAGCAGCTAGTTACCTTGTGTATGGAGAGTGAGTTTGGGTAAATTTGTTTACAAGCCTAATGTTCAGTGTGTGGAAGAAAGGTCAATATGAAGTTAGCAGAACTTATTATCTCATACTGGACATTTCTTGTGGATGAGATCAGTGTTTGATTCCGAGCACCAGCAATGCTGGTCTTTTATAAAAGACCAGTGCTTAGCCAGCAGTGTCCATTCCTTCAAGAGAGAGGGTCTGCATAGGTTTTTTTGACATCAATCCTGCTTTCAAGACACTGGTCACCTAGCTTCTGTGTAAGGAAAGTCATCCTTGGTGTAAACTCTTACAATGCTAGGGCAGACACAGCATTTTAAAGATGACATGTATAAGTGTAGGAATTACTATGGCCAAATTAGTCTCAGGGTGGGGGGGGTTTCCCCACTGAGGTCTTGTATTTGTTAGAAATGTAATTCTAATTTTATTTTGCAACATATTGATTCCCGACTGATGATGTTAAATATACATGGCTTTCTTACTTACATCAAGTAGATTGGAATGCAGTTTGGAATTGTGAGACTGTGAGCGTGTCACTCAAATGTATATGCCATAAGGATATTGAAGAAATTAGCAGTCCTGATGTACTGGGTTTGGAAGTGCACTCTTAACCTATCTACAGGGAAGTGGCAGCCCTCAGAGATCATTTTGCAAACTGAAAAAAAGTGTGGTTACATTCAATTCCACATTTAGTTAGTTTTCAGCAGAGCTGAAATATATCTTGAATGTTAAAATGCCCCTTATAATCATGTTTTTATATATTAAGATGTTTATGTGGGTCGTCACAATGCTTGTGAAAATCTTAAGGTTTCCTATAAGATTTATGAGCCATTAATTGCTAGTGTTTCACAGAACCATGCCATGTAGAAAGTATTTGTTTGACCAATTGTTTCTTGATGTAATACAGTTGCACATTTGTGGCGCTTCAGTTACAGTGATACATCGTTATCGATGCTGCTAAGGGAGCAGTAGGCAACATATACAGCAGTGCTATCTGGTTGTGCTTTTTTGATAAGGAACAGTAATGAAATGTAGCAAAACAGGCCTGTGATTTTGCAGAAAACTACATGCAAAGGGGATGACTCAGAAAATTTCCAGAAAATCTTAGTATTGCCTTTGCCGTGATGAGTTACATTGCTGTTGTATAATATGTTACTGTTCTGGCTGAAATAAAAATCTAACAGTGACAAGACAGCAGACTAGCAATCGTATTTCAGATAAATGCTGCTGAATTGTGTATGTGGTTCATAAAGGTAAGAATTGGAAAAGCATAGCATAAGCAAATTGGTGAAAGAAAATTCCCTGAAAGAAAAGCAGAGGAACTTTGTGAATAGAGTAAGATCAGCCAGAGTCCTACTGATCATTCCCCAGAAATGAAAACAAACAACTGAGTGCTGTTTCTTCTACGTGGCAGTGTCATAGAGCAAAGGGCACAAATGCCATTCACCAGACAGGAACAGCAGTGCTAGAAACATGAAGAGAAGCCACAAGCACTTTGTGAGCCTTGGCCTGCCTAAATGACATGGGGAGCTGCTGTGCACTTAATTTTCCTCTCCTTAACCAAGATATTTCAGTTAGGATGATGTTCACATGAGGCATCATTATAGTGAAGTAGGAGAGAGGCACCTTCAGAAAGTGGTTTAGAGATGAAGCACAATTAGCAAGAAGTCACTCTTTTCTTCTCCTTCATTCATAGCATAGGAAACCTGAGGAGGTTCAGTTCTGGAGAGGCACCTAACTTAGCTTTCTCATGTTAAATGGGTTGAATTCAGGAAGCTGAAGGACATCACTTATAAGCCTGAAGCTTCACTTTAGAGCCTGTAGCTTTCAAACTCATGGCTTCTGCAGCTAAAAACAAAATTGTTGTGTGAGGCATCTTGGTATCTATGCATAATGCATGGAAAAAGCTGGTGGACTCACTCCAGGTCCAAAACAACCAGCATGGTAAGCAGGCAACTCTTATTGCCCTTATTGCCCCTAGTGTGGGATTGGCTTCAAAGGATTTTAAGCAAGCTGAGGATGATGGCATAACCTTTTCTTGATGGTAAATGCTTAAGCACTCAAGATACCAAATAGGTTTCTTGGTTTTTCTTTTAAAGCACCAAGAGGTGAAGAGTTCCCTAATTTTTTTTAATACCCCAGGGGCTGGAGGATACTCATGCTGAACAAGGGAAACAGTTTCAGTTCCTTCCTTTAACGTGAAAGAGGTTGAATTTGTTCTCTAGAGTGCCAGGGTGAATCTTTTAGCCAGGGCTACAGAGGTGATGTAATTAATAGTCTGAAAAGAAAGTAAGCTTCATTTGATGAGATACAATCACTAGAAGGATGAGGTTACATCCTGTGGCATTTCCTTGGATCCAGTTGTTTCATGGTTTTGGTTTGTTTTTTTTTTTAATAGGGCAGATATTTTTTTTTTCAGTGGAACAGTGATGAAGCACTTCTGCCAATGTTAAGTGCTTATACATTTTTTTGGTGGGGGGAGGGGAATTCTGGGTTTGCTTTTTCTTTTCTGGTGGGTTGGGGTTTTGAAGGGGGTTTGTTTGGTTGTTTTTTTAATGTAGCATCTAATGATACAGGTAATATAGACACATATCTGTTGGGAAACTTAACCTTTACCTGGACTTCCTAAATCCCAGAGGAGAATCTTACTTATCCATCCTTTCAGGAACTGTATCTGAAGCTAATATTTAGCAGTTAGGAAACTGTTTGATCATTAGAATTTTTCAGAAAATTACAATTGTCTCTTGGAATTCCTAAATCACAAATTTGTTTTTTTCTGAAATGCCAAGAACACTTGAAGTTATCTCTGATTTATATTAACTAGTCTTTATTCAGATTTATTCTCAAATTGTTTCTTGTTTATATATTTCCCATTTTTCATGTAGTGCAAGTGCCATAAAGTCAAAAGAGTTTCATTAAGAATAATTTTTATATGTATTTTCAATAATAACAGAAATTCTTCATCTTGTGTAGAGCTGTTAATCATAAGATTCACAGCTGATTTTGCCTGTCTTCCAATTCTGTTTTTCCCAGATGACATAATAGTGCAAAAGCCAGATCTCACCAGTCCATCAATCTGTCATGCTCCTGGTGGAGAATACTTTGTAGAAGGAGAGACATGGAACATTGATTCTTGCACCCAGTGCACCTGCCACAGTGGCCGTGTCCTGTGTGAGACTGAAGTCTGTCCACCTCTCCTGTGCCAAAACCCCACCCGCACACAGGACTCCTGCTGTCCACAGTGCCCAGGTATGTGCTGACATCCAGCATTCATCAGAGCCCTTCCTTGATCTGAGGACGTCTGATGTTTCAAAGTGAGAATGCTTCAGTGTGTGCTCAGGTGGTTGTTGTGGTGCCTTTGTTCTTCTGCAGTTTGGAGGGACAGCCTGCAGTCCTCTAATTCACATGCAAAACTTGACTGTGTGCAGGAGATCTTATGTGTAAAGGGGAGCTGTGGCCCTGAACTCAGAAAATTTTGAAGGCAATTCTAATAATGTAGGGGTTGTGTAAGAACCAGAATCCTTGGAAGGTTTTTGAAATATGCACTCGTTTACGGAAACATGCAGGATTACAGAAACTTTGAAAGCAGTCAAAGTGTTAGGTAGATACAGACTTGTTTCTTTTTCTTTCTACACACCTTGGTTTCTATGAACCTTTTTACTACTATCTTGTCTATTTGGGATATGGTCTCAAAAATACTTCTGTGTGCTTTTACCTTCACATGGTGTCATTCTGAGAGTGATTTGAGGGCAGCTGAGTAATATCAAAGCATTCCAGCCTGGCAGGTGTGCCAGACTCCTCCTAGACTGCCTCACAGTGTCAAGAAGATTACAGGATTTGCTTTCCCCCAAAGAAAGATATTCAATTATAAATGAATATGAATTCCTATTTTACATAGCAAATGGCAGAGTTTATTGCAGTGGAAATTTAGTACAGAAACCTGTGAATTGCATTGAATTGAGCATGTAAACTCACTAAGAAAATAAGTCTTTATTAAAACCACATTAAAAAATTTACTCTAGGAAAAAAATAGAAGTTAGGTTTTGACATTAGGCTTTGCTACAAGGTATTTGTTTGGGTTTGGGTGTGTGGAGCTTTTTTCCTGACAAAATGTTTTCAGTAAACAATGTAGCCGGTTCTCTTGACTTACATTTTTTTCATTATTAATAATGAACATTTTCTTACTTCAAAATACTGTTTCAGAGAAGCTGATCTTTCCTCACTGGCTATATAATAAACTTAGTCTCATAGCTTAAAGCAGTTAGATTAAAAATCTGATCTCAGTGCTCTTATGAATCCTTTCTTTTCTTCTCTTTTTCTTACGTTTCTTGACCCATAATGCCTGTTAAGGTACAGCTTCATTGCTGGAATATGTCTCCCCCATGGACAGGCATGAGAATTAAAGCAAACAATTGGCATCAGGCTGAAGCATGATCAAGTTCTATTTCTCTCTCAACAGCTTATAATTAGCTCATCTGAGGCCACTAGTGAAGCTGACAGCAGCATAATAGCTTTTCACTTTGCATCATTCAAAGACTTGGGCTGACATGGTAGAAGATGGGATTCAGGTTTTAGATCTCTTTTTTGAGATGAATTCCTATACACCATGCAATTTAGAGCATTCAGAGTCACTTTCTGAGGGGCTGCTTCTGATGGTGATTGTTTTTCACATTGCTTTCCCTTTTCCAAGGTTTTTTCTTTTTTTCTTTTTTTTTTCTTGCTTTATTTTCTTTTTTTTCTTTATTGAGTAAACACACCAAAGGTCTAAATAAGCATTATGCTAGAGCATATCATGAGGTCTTCATCCCACATAAGGACTGAAGAGGCATGAGACTCTGTCCTTCTAGTTCTTCTGAAGCAGTGAGCAAATGTGTAACAATTCCATTGTGTTCTTCTAGAGTGAACCCTCTGTTAAGGAGCTATGAGAGAAGTTACCCACTGTAAGTTAAATAACCTAATCTATAATCTAATGTTTCTATTTACAGATGAGACTCTTCAGCCCTCTCCATCAAGCAATGAGAGCATGCCCAGTTACTGCAAGAACGATGATGGAGATATTTTTCTGACAGCTGAGTCCTGGAAGCCCAATGTGTGCACTAGCTGCATTTGCATGGATGGTGTGATTAGATGCTACTCCGAGTCTTGCCCACCGGTGTCCTGTGAGAGACCTGTTTTGAGAAAGGGACAGTGTTGTCCTTACTGTATTGGTGAGCGAATAAAAACAGTTGTTAACTTGCTCTTCCCTTCCTGGGAATAAGACAGAAGTCTTATTTCCAGACTGAAATGCTTTCCCTGTGTGGTGAGATGCAGTCTATGCCCCCGTCAAACTGGAGAGTGATTTTTGCATAGGGAGCTTTGAGGATCATGATTTGTGATTTTTAGGTAGAAGCACATAGAGATATACATCTAATTTGCCTACAAATTCCAGAGGCCATCCTCCTAGAATCTTGGTAAGACACCTTATTGGATGAAGACATTACAAAAAAAAATACTTTATTTAAAGGGAGATCTGCCAGGTAACGCATATACTGTGTCAAGATTTATGTGATAATATGAGGAAAACATTAATTATGACAGCAGAAGATGAGCTGAAGCATTCTGAAATTTCACAGAATGGAGAACTGTTAGTAAGGCATCCAAATTAAAATACAAGAAAAAATGGAATTTTGTTAATGAGAGTTATCTCTTTGAGATAACTCTCATTAACAAAATGAGAGTTTTATCTCTTTGAGATAAAAAATAGGGGAATATATATATATTTAAGTATTAAAAATGCATAAAGAATTACAACCATGCACTGGTGTTGAATTTTAAGCTGAAGTAAATGGTGGTTGCTGTAAACAGCGAAAATTGCCAGGCTTTTTTAAAGTAGCAAAATTGGAGATTACCGATCACTTTTCCATTGTGTGTTGAATTGGAGTATTTATGTACAGATGACTTTTTTTGTGAGTTCACAGTAAGTACAAAGGCTTTAGGATGGAAGCTGCTGATAGAGAAAAATTGTACAGTGTACTTACTGAACTTACGTCTTTGTAGCATTGTTGGAAAGCATTCAAAGCTTACTTACCTTCATGTGCTAAAGTAGTAGGGAGAGATAGAGTAGAAAAGAACAGTAGGAAGGAGTATAAGAAAATTGATGGGCTTTAAATATTTAATTGAACACGTGAGTCAACTTGCCCATCTATACACAAAACAGTCCTTCATCAGAGAGATGTCAGAAAGATTGTGAAGTATGTTCAGACATTGATACAACTCTTGAAATACTTTGAAATCCTTATATCATTGCAGATAGAATAGGTTTAATAACAGGTGATACAGTTTTACATGATGTACAAGGAATTGGATGGAAGAATGCTTGGAAAAGTTACAAAGTATCCAAGCTTCAGTTGCCTTTCCAAACCTACTTAGATTCCTGATGAGGACAATTTGAGCCAAAAGTACAGTGTTAATCCTATTACTATTTCTTCTCATGATCTGCATACAAAATGGGGAGAATTTAAAGTTTCTTTGACAGCTGTCTTGCTGCAGGCTTTTCTTCCAGTGAGTTTGAACCATAAAATTATTTTAATCCAGAAAACATTTTAACATTACAAAAAATTTTGAGTGTTTGAAAAGATGGACCATCAAACCAGTAGAGTCAGAACATGCACCTTAGTACTGCACTGGAGAATTCTATGTGTGAGAAGGGGATGCACATGGAAACTTGTGCAGTGAGCTACAAAAATGAAACCTTCAAAACCTTGTTGCCTATGTCTTGCATGTCAGGTTTGCAAATATATACACACAGCATGTAGATATAGCTTTAATTAATTTAATTTGAATCCTATATAGTTGTATAATATTGCAAATACTTACATGTGTGAGCTATGAAAGCTTAATGGGTTTTTTAGTTACAACTGCTCAGCAAAGCAAAATACAGAGGCCAGATTTTAACGCTCAGATATAAAAACTTTCAGTGATGCTACACTTTATTAATCCATGTTGTCCTATATAGTCAGAATGTTTTGTGGTTTAAATAACTGAAATTCATGGAAAGGTAATTTTTTTATGGTTTCCATGAATTATATATACTCTTGCATGTAAGAGGAGTCAGGTCATGCACTTAATTTTCATCTTTCTGGTTCTTACTGGTTTACTCTTCATTCTTGAGTACTGTGAAGCATATCTCTGTATAGATTCTTTCCAATTATTTTCGTATAATACTTGATAAAATGTTTAGAATCATAGAATCATTTAGGTTGGAAAAGACTTCTAAGATCAACGAGTCCAGCTGTTATCCCTGCTTTTGCAAGTTCATCACTAGATCATGTCCCCAAAATGCTGTGTCTACGCATCTTTTAAATACCCCTAGGGATGGTGATTCAGTCACTTCTTTGGGCATAGGCAAACTCTGTGGAAACAGGTCTTTTCATTTTTTGGAACTGGAAAAATTATGCAGTATTTTAGCACTGCATTATTTTATTCTGCTTCTTTCAGGATGCAGTTTGTATAGACTCAAATTCAAAATTTTAGTCTTGAATGCTTTGTAGTTTGAATCTTCAAATTCATCCTGTGTGTTCAAAATTCATCTTTCTCATGCAAAGAAAGATTAATTTGGAGAGATAACCTTCTAGTTTAGAGAGGATAAAGTGATATCTATTTGATTAGAGACAAGATTAGTCTTTTGCAGAAAACAGAGCAGTGACTGTTTACCAGTCGTTTACCAGATATGACTGATTTTCTGGTGCAACTAGAAGAAATTTGAGAGAAGTGGGTAGAACTAGACACTGAACTATGTTTTTGTATGTGGGGTTTTTACTGTCTTATTTCCACTGTCCTTGAGCACCTGTTGGTGTTGTGGCCTTCATCTTCATCCTTGTTTATACTTTCATAGAGATGGACACCAGAACAGGAGACACTCACAGGATAGTACTTAAAAATTTCCTCTTGAGGTTCAAAGGTACAGCGTAACCTTTAAATTGTGATTTTACCTTTTCTCATTCTTCTAAAAAATATTTGCTGAATTAAATTGTGATGTGCTCTTCACAAAACTGGAAAAGTCTGAGCAAGTTAAAGGACTTTTCTAGACAAACCAGCTGCTGAATTGAAGAGGGTGTCCTAAGTGAAGCAAGGAAACATTTTGGGAGCAAATCTGAATGGGCCAAGAGTGCTCATCTTTAGGTCTGCATAGGTAATGAGCAGCAGAGGGGTGCTCAGGCTATGTGCCTCACCCTGTCCCCAGACACGCCTTCCTAACAGGGTTTTGGTGGTTCTATGTGCCAAAATGCACATCATCTAGGGAAGAACCTAATGTCCTTCCTGCAGCTTGCAGCCACCTTTTCCTCCCGCTCTTCCTTTCCCATGCCCACACCACATTCACTTACAAAACCTACTTTGGTTGGGACCCAGCCATACTAAAAGCCATGAAAGCCATGAGATACCAAGGACCTCGGGAACCTTTGGTGCTTTTTAGATAATCCCATTAATGTTTTCACAATAGTACTTCTTGCTGGTCTTCTTTTGTATTTGAATTTACTCTCTCAGATCTGTTGGACTGGTCTGCTGACTGCTAACGTTATTATTCCAGATTATGTCACTCTATTATGTTGTCACTAATTAAAACCTCTCTACTCATGGCCAAAATATATAATAAGGCTGACATAGGGTAAATATGTCCAATTGGCATACTTAAAGATGTAATCTGTGTGAATGCTAAACCAGTGTTTATCTGAAAGTTTGTTCGATTTCATTCTGTTATCTCATTCATATCTTTAATGTGCAAGTTCATGCCATCAGCAGGTTTCATAATAATTTTTGCCTCTAAGAAACAAAGGTAGGATGAAGCTAAGATGAAAATGAGGCTCTGCTTGGCTTTTGGAGTTTCTGTTGTGTGGTTTTTTAGCTAACCTTAAAGTGCTTCAGCACCAAAAAACATCCTAGGCTAAGCAACTCATTACTGCTTTCTCTGTGCAATAGGTTTACTGCAGACCACCTAAAAGGCTTGCATAGGATGCAACATTAAAAAGTGATGTATTGAATGCTTAGGCAGAAAGATCTCATTGATTTCCAATTTATATAATATTAATAGGGAAAAAAACATGCTGAGTTTAGTTATTGCTCTTTTCCTGGAGTATTCCATTGACGCAGCTGCAGGGAAATATCAGATCCCCTTCAAATCTGTTTTATCATTACTGTCTAAGCACTTCTAGTTATTTAACCTGAGAGTTGCTCCAATCCTTCTTGGCATCCTGCCTAATCTGCTTTTTTAAGTATTCTAGACAGAATTCATCATTCTTGAGCTTTGGTACTTAGAAATTTAGATAGTTACGGGTTAGGGGTTATTTTAGCTTAATAGTATTCACTAGGAAACAAGGAGGAAGATGAGTAGTTGGCAGCCTCAAACAGTCAAAGAGAATGATTTTTTCTTAATTTTCACAGCACTTTGATATCATCTTTTCATGTCCCAGTCATCCATCCTCTAGCCTCCTGCATTAAGAAAATGAGGAAAAGCAGCCCAGGCTAATTATGTACTCCATAAAGAAACAGAAATTACATTCTTTTCCCAAAGATTTTCTGGAAGATGAAGAGAGGATCTTTTAATTACAGCTGGGATTTCTTTGTGGCAATTGTTTCACTTTTGTGTCTAGGAAAGGAATCAGATTGGTGTGTAATTGGCTGTTACTGCATGATCACAGCAGTGTTTTCCTTCCACAGAAGATACAGTTCCAAAAAAAGTGGTCTGCCACTTCAGCGGAGAAACGTACGCAGATGAGGAGCGCTGGGACATTGACAGCTGCACACACTGCTACTGCCTGCAGGGCCAGACTCTCTGCTCCACTGTCAGCTGCCCACCTCTGCCTTGTGCTGAACCCATCAACGTGGAGGGAAGCTGCTGTCCCATGTGTCCAGGTAATGTGATGTGACAACTCAGTTTATTGTGATGCTGATTTCCTAGGGCCGATGATAATAAGGGTTTTTTAATTGGGTTTTGAATGTCAGTCCATGTTTGAACAGCACCACAAAGGCAACAGACTTTTAGACTTCAGGAAAATTAATATTCTTAACAGATAGGCACATTGTGCAAAAAAATAGTTTGAATTTCACTTATTCTGAGAACTGTGAACTGAAAAATTATCTGCTTGCCCCCGTTTTGTCCTTTCACAAGCTATGGAAATATGTTAATGAAGTGGGAAAATTAATATCCTTACATCTCTGCAGATTATGTCACAGTGATTAACATTTCTGTCTTTTCTGAGACTCTTGGTTACTTTTCAAATATCACATTGCTTTATTTATCACTTTAACTTAGCTTAAAAGCAATGTGACATTTTCTTAGCTATGGGCACAAAGAGCGTAAGAACTGCAAGTGGTTTTTAATGTGAGTCCTGATATACTTCTGCAGAAGTTTGCTCACCTTATTCAGTCAGCTGGTAACTACTTCTGACAGGACACTGGGGAGATTCAGCAGTACCCTTGCAATTCCCCTCCTTTGAGGATTAAAAAAAAAGCAAGGCAAAGAAACCAGTAGGGGACTGTTTACATGTCAGCTGGGAAGATGTAGCATTCATTTTTTGGGGGGTGGTTTTGTTGAGTATCACAGAGGAGCAAGCCTGTATTAAAGAATGTAAAGAATGAGATGGTATTTTCAAAAGCAGGTTTGTCCACACCAGTTCTTTGTCCCATTCACATTATGATAACGATAATGGCAATGTATCCCATATACATGTATCCCATATACAATAGGGAATAAGTTTTCAATCAAAATCCCAGGCTAATGATGAAAATTCTGAAACAAATAAAAGAATTTAAAGGACAAAGCTCTGCAAATGGGCAAGTGTATTTCCTCAATAAGAGCAGCACTGAGAAGTTAAGCAGCCTGTAACTTGTGAAACACATTTCTCATTTTACAGAGATGTATGTACCTGAACCCACTAACATCCCAATTGAGAAGACAAACCATCGAGGAGATGTTGAACTAGAAGTACCGAACTGGCCAACACCGAGTGAAAATGATATAATCCACATTCATAGAGGTCAGATCTGATACAAACCAGGATAACTTAGGACTGTTTATTCCCCATGTTTTAATGCATCTACTTTTTCTATTCAGGTAGCAGTTGTATCTGAGCATATTCTTCCATGCATAATTCTTGCATTTTGCTTTGAGTAAAGATGAGTCAGTCAATTAAATTATACTTACACATTTTGGTCTCATTATCACTCCATGTTCTGCATAGAAGAAACATCTGTGTTGGTATAATGGAGTTCTATAAAATTTAGAATACAACAAAATGATGAATCAGAAGTGATTCTTCAACGTCTTTTCTGATTCAAAACCTAGATAGCAGGGCATTGGAGTTCACAGACCTGCATTTGATCCATTTGACATTCTCAGGAACAGATAAACAAAGATGGAAAAATGTGTACCACAGCCCAACATATAGCTATGATGTCAGACCTTAGACAAAGAAACCACCTCAGGTATATTGACACACAGCCAATAAGGTTGTCTAAGGTTGTAAATGCATTTTCTGTTTTAAACTGCACTGTAATATTATTCCAGCATAGAGGAAAAAATCTGTGCCACAGTTTTGGTAACCTTTCCTAACTGAAGGACAGCCTAAACTATGTATGGTTTTTTTTAATCTGAGGATGGTCTCAGAGCATTCTATGGTTTGGAGAAGGGATGCATGAAATGTAACTTAAAACAAAGTTCTAAGCTTATCTTTTTATAACTACAGCATTTTAATTTCTCAGGCATTAGTAGCTGGCTTGTAACTATCCTGCCTGGGGATTATAAACACACTACAAACTGTGAGGGAATTTTGTATATGTCATTGAAGGTTACCATTCTTTGCAATTACACACAAAACTCGCTACAGTCTAGTAGACTGGCAGCAGTCCATTTTCACAGGCTGAGTGCTGCAGGTATTGTAATGCGCTCTCAACAGATGAGAGAGTAACAACATTGTGCTTGTCCTACCAGTTTTTAGAAGTGGAAAAAAAAGAAAAAGTTATTTTCATCCTAAGATTTCCAAGTTCTCCTCAGCCTGGAAACAGTCTTTGCAAGTGGGAATTTGGTTGTGATCAGATAAAATCATGCAAACACAACTGAGTGAAGAAGTTTTTGTCAGACTTGGTCGTTACTGTGCTTTAGGTTCCCTTCTATCTCCTCTCTTTTTGATGGCCTTTTCCTGACTAACATAGTCCCTCTACAAGACACTAGCTGCTCTAGTTTATGTAAATAAGGTGACATTGCAGGAGAGAAGGTCCAAATTCATATGAGTGACAAGATGTACAACTGAGACTTTTATAATTACATTCTTCCCCAGGGCCAAGGCCCCTTTATAATTACTAACAAAGGCTCCCCTTTGCCTTGCAGACATGAACCACCTCCAGGGAGAATACCGGAGCGGCAGCGGGCCACACCCCAGCGAAGATGCTTCCGTCAGCTCTGTTGCCTTGGTGGCAATCCCAGTCACGATAGCACTCTTACTGATCATCGTGCTCCTGCTCATCAACCAGAAGAAGCAGTGGATTCCAGTGTCCTGCTACAAAGCTCCAACAAAGGTGCCATGTCTATTTCCAGACTTTCCCGTTTTTATGAAAGCAGGAGCAAAACATTGGGGAAAATATTAAGCAGTAAAGAGGGTGTTAAAAGTCTGGGAAAAAAGCTGCTGCACATCTGGGGCAACCAGGTTAAGCCTTTGTGTGATGCTGGATTAACAGAGAACAGTTAAACAAGCCCAGCTGGGATAGGAGAATACCAGAGCTCCATTCAGAAGATGAAAAATAGTGACTCTGAAAGGAGTGTTGGTCTGTTAGTATGTTTGACATAAGCCAACTTTAACCAAAGTCCAAACCCTTTCATCGCCAGTTTGATTTTGTTTTGTGCCTATGGACTTGAACCAAATGAACTTCTAAAATTTTGTGTGGAATGCAAAAATTGTATGATTTACTCAATATTTCCTTTCTGTTTTAACAGCCTTCTTGCCTAAACAATCAGCTGGTATATGTGGACTGCAAGAAAGGTACCATGGTCCAGGTGGACAGTTCTCAGAGGATGCTAAGAATTGCAGACCCAGATTCAAGATACAGTGGATTTTACAGCATGCAGAAACAGAACAACCTACAGGCAGATAATTTCTATCAAACAGTTTGAAGAATTGCACCCTTACCAAGGATATAAGAAAGAGAGAGAGAGAGAGAAAGAGAGACAGCCTGCTATTAAAATAAAACTAGAATTGTGCAGTTGCTTAGTGGATTGTATTGGATTTGTGACTACATGTACAACTCTAAGACCTTTCTGGGATGAGCTCTGACTCCTGCAACGTGCCAGAAAAAGCATTCCCTCTTTTCCTTGAGATAACTGACCAAGTGTTTTCTTAGAACCAAAGTTTTAAAACTTGTTAAGATGTATTTGCTTGTAACATAGCTATAGAGGTTTTCTGGGAGGGGGAATCAGGGGCTAGGGGTAGGCAGTGAAGTAAAAGGAAGCTTCAGAGAAGAAAAGCTGGTCATGCTTGGCTGGATATAAAAATATACTGCCGAGCAGCAGGATAGTGGTTTTCCTTGTTGCTCTGAAATTGTATCTGTTGCAGCAAAAGCCTAACCCCAGGTGAAAAAAGAAATGAAAAGGTCTGATTATTTTTTCCAGCTGTTGCTACAGTAATATACTCCTAGAACAGAATTTGTCACATCACAGGTGTGGTGTAGCTGCAAATATTTTTCTATATGATGAGAAGCTG
Organism: Hylia prasina; assembly: GCA_013397195.1. NCBI lineage: Eukaryota > Metazoa > Chordata > Aves > Passeriformes > Sylviidae > Hylia > Hylia prasina. The sequence continues at coordinate 310,554 of VYXD01009137.1, read as the reverse complement.
CAGTAGTTAATGAAATAGCAAGGAAAAGATTATAGCAGAGAATAAAGGGTGGGTTTATTAAGGATGTATAAAATTATACCTTGTGCTGCTTTTTGTTTTTATTTTTGTTTTCTTCAAAGCTGATTGGCTAGATTAGCCAGACTTCAGCAGAGTTAGCAAATGACTGAGGCCTAAGTAATTCCTGATATGAGCACTGGATCTTAAGACAGCAGTATTGAAGGGAGGGAGGAAGGAAGGAAGGATGGAAGGAAAAGTCAAGAACACCATGCAGTTCCAGGGGCTTTTGTTTGTTTGTTTTGTCTGTTGTGGTTTTGTTTTGTTATTTTATATCAATCTCTGGTTGTTCATACAGGAGAAGGAAAAATATTTTTGTTGGACAAAGCTCTTGCGTACAAGAGAGTAAAAAAGAGACTGTTTTAAGGTTGTTTTTTTCCTGTTGATGTTCTTATTTACTGGTATGCAGATTTAGAAACTACTTCCATGCTAGGAAGCTGCTTAATTTTAATTGTATATTACTCAAGCACCTTTTTGAAGCTCAGAAAAAAAAGGAGATCATGCTTCTTTAAACTTTAGCATTATAGGAATATTTATGTAAATATAATTATGCTAAAAAACAACAAAAAGTATTTGTATGTTTGTGTATATATATGTATATACAAATGCATGTAGGTATACATATGTATATATACGTGCATGTGTATATACACTATACATATATATACTGTATATATAAAATACTATGTATACAGTATATATTTTTTCTATTTTTTTTCCTGTTGAATGTATTTTTATCTGAGAGAGATTTTACCCAGAGCAGAAACAGATAACAGGCATTCCATATCAATGCTTAATTGCTTGTGAGTTTAGGAAAGACAAGAAAAGAGCATCTCATTCTACCTACAGTTTGATTTGATTTGGTTTGATTTGATTTGATAGTGTTTGTGTGTGTGTGTGTGTGTGCACTCTTTGTGTTGGCGTGTGTTCAGTTCGTGCACGATTATAGCAGTAAGCGTTGCTCTTGCTACTTGCTACATTTCAGGGTGTTTCTTATTTTTCTTTTCCTGCTTAGCCTTAAAAAGGCTTTTTAATGAATGCATTGGCTAGAGACACTGATGACAATATACATGCAGCACTAATCAACTCCACAAAATAACACAATCAGCTCCTGGATTTTGGTTGGTTTTGTTTTTCTTTTTTGGGTTTTTGTTTGTTTGGTTTTTTTGTTTTTTGCAAACAATTGTTTGAAACAACTACTGGAATATTGTCCGCATTAAGCTGGAAGTTTGTTGTAGCTTGCCTCATTTATAACTCTGACTGTATAATACAATGTTAACTTTCCAAACAGGTCTTGGCACTTTTATACTAATTACCCATTTGTGCATTGCCTTTTTTCTTTTACAAATGCTTGTCATAAGAGACACAGATACCCAGTATGCTTAATGTGAAAAGAAAATGTATTTTTTGTAAAGGAACTCTCAAGTATTGTTGTAAATACTTGGTCAGAGATTGCTGAACTTTAAAACTGAAAAAAAAACCTAATTTATTATTATAATGACCTAATTTATTAATCTGAAGATTAACAATTTTTTTGTTTTGTTTTAGAATATCAAAAAGGTGTTCTAGCTGTTTGCATCAAAGAAAAAAATAGGTGTATCATTAAGGGTCAACATTTTTTCTGCTTATATAACTTCAGTTTCCAACCACCAATAAGAAAAAATGTAGTCTCCCCAGTGTTTTGTACTCAATCTGATAATGAAACAGAGATGTTTCTGTCCAGTAACTACAGAGATTTTGTCAAGACAAAACATCCATTCCTTGCATAAGAGTAAGCAGTCTTTATCCAGAAATTGTAAATGCTTGCTTTTGTTTTACAATCAAGGCCATATTCTGAAAATATTAGCAGGATATAGGACATGGTGTAAAATGTTTTTATTATTATTATTTTATTATTATTTTAAAGATATGATTTATCCTATGTGCTGTATCCATTACACTCTTTTACTTTGGTTCCTGTTGTGCTCTTGTAAGAGAAATGCAGATATAATTTTCTGAAAAATAGATGCATATGTGGCACTCGGAGTGCACTGCGGTTCAGCAGATTGCTTGTTTACTTTTTTAACTGTAAGGCGGTTTCTTGTAATTTGGCTCTTGGCAGCACAATAAAAAATTTTAAACCTATGGATGCCTGTCTTCTTAAATGTTCGTATTTACTACTTCTGGACACTGGTCCTTGAGACATTAGTTTATAGTTTGATATTATGGTAAGTAGGAATTCATATTATTGTCATGCTGACCTGAGATCAGAACGGGTCAGAAAGTACTGTGGGTAAAGAAGAGTTTGCAGGTGCAGAAAGTTCTGCATATTACACTAAAGAATTTTCACATTAAAGAGCTTTGTGGAATTCCAAATAGTTCCAGCGTACAGTAAAGATGAATCAAATGCAAAGTTAGGCCTTTGCCCTGCCATGGAGTTTATGTGGTCTTATCTGATGGAAAGCCATGATTAACCACACAAGATTCTAATGCAAGGTCCTACAAAAAGGGTATGGAATCAGAATTTGCACTTCATGGACTTCCTGAGCCACAGATCAACTACTTATCTATTCGGCTACAATGTTTTTTTTCCTGTAGTAATTTTTAAGTTAATTTCCTTGATGTCCAAGTTCTGGTATGTAAAATCCTGAGGCATGGTGGTTTTCAGCTTAACTACTTGCTCTGCAAAAAACTGCCTCCTTTCTTTGAACCTACTCTCTTAATGGTTTCATTTAATATCCCTGACACTGCATTCAGAGCAGCAGTAGGTGAGTATTTATATGTCACCCATTAATTTAGAGACCTCTATCTTGTTTCCATTTTTTCTTAAGACTCCTGAGATACGATTCTGCAGGAGTAGCTCCATGCCTTACAACCAACCTTGCCGTTCCTTGAACTTCCATGTACATCCTTTAAAATGAAGGGTTAGGGGACTGAAAATGTCCACGTTGTCCTTCCACATGTCGTACCCCCTGGATCTAGCATGGTGTTTACTGTTTGGATTGCAGACAGCTGAGTCAGTGTCTTGCAGAGCTAGCTGCAATAATACAAAATGCCCAGTAGTTACTGCAGAGCCCATAATTGTCTTTAACAAGGATAAATCTGCATTTATGTGCATCCATTTACATTTCCATATGCTGAATTTTTTCTCCCTTGCTAGTTACCTGTTCCAGCATTATTGTTTCTTCCCAAGACTAAGGTTATAGAAGACTTATATCTTCTAGAAGAGCATCTTAAAACTCTGCAAGCATTTGGGGTTTTCATCTGAATGAAACAGACAACATCATTGTACCAATGTATAAAACAATGATGCATGCACATTTTAACACTTGTAAGTAGTCCTGGCCTCCTCTGCCTTACAGTGTCTGAAAGGATCATATTTGGAATGCCTGTTTACACTAGGGTTTGTCAGCTTGTCATAATCCTGAGTAGGATAGGATACAAATCCTTTGAATGACCTCAGTGGCACTCAGATGCTTAACCAGGAACACATTTTCCACTTGCACTGTTGCCAAACATCAAGTAGGAAGTATAGAAAGAAAATTAAAGAAGGCTGAAACCGAATCAGGAAGTTAGGCAGAGAATATTCCTGGTACGTAGTTTAGGATATAAAAATATCGTGGCTGCTCAGACAAAATACAAGATAAAAGCCCATCCAAAGCTATTGCGCATAAGGGCACGCTACAAAGCTAGCAAAGGATGGGCACGGGAGCCTCAGTGCTGGTAAGGAAAAGTATCTCCAAAGCTTAGATTGCTGCGTACTAGGTGACGGAATGGAGGCATCAATGACAGTAATAACAACAAGTTACAACAAAACTACTGCAAATACTCCTGCCGCGGCAGAGGCGCTGGAACTGGGTGATCCTTAAAGGTCCCCTCCGACCCAAACTATTCTACGCCTCCCCCTCCTGCCCGATGAGCCGCCCCTACTCGGTGCAGAGCTGTGAGTCAGTACGGACGCCGCTGTGGGCGGCTCTGCGATCGCTACCCCAGCTNCCCGGGCGATTGGCAAGACTTCTCGGGATTCCAGTCCTCCGCCGGGAGCGGCCCCGAGGGTGCCTGCGACAAGGGCGGCTGGGGCGGTGGAGATCTCGGGGCGAAGCTGTCCCTCTGCTTCGAGCCCCCGCAGGCCCGGGCTGGCGGCGGCTTCGCAGCGAGACCCGGGCGATTGGCAAGACTTCTCGGGATTCCAGTCCTCCGCCGGGAGCGGCCCCGAGGGTGCCTGCGACAAGGGCGGCTGGGGCGGCGGAGATCTCGGGGCGAAGCTGTCCCTCTGCTTCGAGCCCCCGCAGGCCCGGGCTGGCGGCGGCGAGAGCCGCGTTCCGCTGCGGCCGCTCACGGAGCAGAGCGCGCTGCAGGACGACGAGTGAGTGCGGGCCGGGGGGCGCGCAGAGGGAGCGGAGGGGACAGGGCCCCGGGCGGAGGGGACAGGGCTGCCCGCCGGCCCTGCCCTGCGAGAGCGCTGCCCCTGGGCCTTGCCGAGCCCAGCCGGGCTTGTGGGCTGCGGGAGCGGAGCCTTTCCCCGCCCCCGGGGCTGCAGCTGGGAGCCGCCGGGCTCGGCGAGGGGGCACGTTCGGCCTCCGCGGAGCGGATTTGACGTGCAGCCCTCCGCCTTCGTCCCCCTGACTGCCGGGGAAGCGTGTGAGCATCCCAGAGCTTCTTACTCAGCCGAGCTAGCGAGAAGTACTTGTTCCGAAGTGCAGTGACCGTGGCTAGTGTTTGTTTAGCTTCTTGCAAAGTGCCCGCTGTCTCGGTGCTTGAAATTAAACATGGAAAGTGCAGAAAGCAGGGGAAGAACCAAATTGCAGCTGCAACTGCGATAATTGTTTGGGGCTTTTTCCCCCTGAGGAATAGAGCCTTTCCGAGCCACGCTGCTGTACAGTTTTTAACATTATTTTACTAATATTTTTATTTATTATTTTATAGTAAATTTAGTATGTCTTGTTCTAAGAGAATAATAAAAATAATAATAAAAAAAGCCCGTTAGCAAAATACTAAATCTGTAGTGTAAGCAGTGAGATAAGTTCAGTGAACCATGAATCACGTTGGGCAGTGATGAGGCTCTGTCTGCCCTTCTGTGTCTGCCTCGGCCTTCCCTGTGACCTCCTGTGAGCCTTAGCTAGGCAACCATTCCAAACATCCACCCACAGCCGAGCGCCTGGAGGCAGGGCTTGGTTGGGGACTTGAGGAAGCAGCCGGCTCCCAGGGTTGCTGTGGGTAAAGACTGAACTGCTTCCCCAGCGTAGGTCTGCCTGTGCAAGCCTCAGGTCTGCAAGGGCAAGCCTCCAGGACAGCCCGAGAGGATGTTCACTCCAGAAACAGTAAAGACTGACCGAGGACAAGAGTGATGGGCTGAGCACTACAAGAGTGCTTTTAGGAAAAAAAAATAAATACTTCCAAAATTTTAGTCTGATCTGTGCATTTTCATTATTCTGCGATAAATGGAAAGGGGAAAAAAAGAAAATATTTGGCCTAGAATTTGCTACTCAGCCTGTGCTAAACAACATTAGGAATGTAATTTATAGCTCAGCTCAAATTTCATTGAAGGAAGGACTCATCCACCCCCCAAAATGATTTTGAATGTAGTTACATAATTAGTGTAGAAACCCTGTCTTCATTTATTGTTTTGTTTCACTGTTGTGCATACATTGTTGTTTAAAAAGGGAAGTAAATTATGTTTCTCAAAAAACATTTTCTCATAGCTTTAAAGCACTTAAAATATTGTCAGTAACTTGCAGATGAATATTTAGAGAGGAAAATTGAGTTACCAATAGAGATTCATGATCAGTAGGAATATGGTTATTGCTGATTCAGTTGCTGCATGTTTTAGGGTCTGCATTTTTGTTCCTTTATTCTTTTCTCCAGGATTTGGAATGCCTTGACTGATAATTATGGTAACGTGATGCCCGTTGACTGGAAATCTTCCCACACCAGAGCTTTGCACTTGCCAACACTGAATCTTTCAGAAAAAGGGGTAAGTTCTGATCAGCAGAAGTACCTTTTTGGATCTTTGGTACTCAACAGGGAAGTAAAACTGTTTGCATTTGTATAAAATAATGTTGTTATTAAGTGGCTGAAAATATTTTTAGTACTTGCCATTATACATGAGAGCTTTTTAAAAATCAGAGATCCATTGATGTATTTTTGCATCTGCCTGGGCTGGAATAATTCAGGGTTAGTTTTAGATGACTCTTCATTAGAGCCAGAGCATGCTAGAAAAAAATGTAAAATGAGAAAGTGTTTCACATAAAATCTTTCTGCTGTATGATTCATGTTGAACACTGGTCTGGGTAAGGGAGGAAAAGAGGCAGAAGTACTCTGATTTAGTAAATCCAGTGAGGACTTTCTGAAGTTTGTCTAATTCCACAGTCAGATGACTTCTTTAACAAGAAAGGTGGCCCAGGAGACACTGAAGTGCAAGAGTTTGTTTTGTTTTCCTTATTTAAGAGTTAGAATAGTTCTCTGGGGCAGGAAGAGGGAATTAAGAGATTCAGAGAGGTTTATAGAAAGGGTTGTCCTCTGATGATCTTAAAAGTGGATTAAAACACTTCAGGAAGAAAAGCTAGGAGGAATTCCTATCTCACAGGTTTTGTGAGGAACTATGGCTTATCTTTTAAATATAGTGAAGTTCAGTTATGTTGTAAAAATATCTGAGTGTGTAATCTGAGAATTGGGTAATGCTTTGGCTTCTGCCATCCATTAGGTAGTCAACAGATGCTTTTTACTGTGACAGGAGCAAAGATTGTTCTGCTGAAGAGGATACTTTGGGGTTCAGTAGAGGAAGGTGCAAATTTGGAACTCATTTTCTTGATTTGAGTCTCATGGTTATCTCTTGAATTTGACTTGTGTTTCTTTTCATTTTCATTGAGTCCTTGTTCAGATTTTATAAGTGTTTTTAGAGTAATTAAATTCTTGCATTCTGACTAAAAATACAACCCTACCATGCTGTGACCTTGTGTTAGGGCAAAATGGACTGGAAGACTAATGGATTTCTTGATAAGGAACTAAGTATAATATATAAGAAAATGTTTCATACAGTTTTTGTACGCTACTTGCAAGAAGTTATGAAGAAAGTACATAAAAAAGTGTAAAGTGGTATTGCTGAATTAGAAAGAATCTTACATATGCTGCCAGAAGAGAGAAACCCAGTTCATAGATTAAATGTATCTCAAGTTTTTGCAGCTTTCACTCCACATGGCATGCCCTCTGATGTGTAAAGGCTGTGGGGAGCATTTGACATACTTTTCTTGTGCTGCTTTGTGTTCAGCAGTATTGCTGGATATGTGACAGCACATATGGACCAGCTACTATCTTGTTTTATCTTCTTACAATGAAAACTAACAGCTAAGCAACACTTCCCTGGTGCCTTTGAAACTAATAATATGCTACCGAAATTGCGCGGAAAGCATTTCTCCTCCTGTTTTAGTAGGGCAAGATATCAGGTCAGTACAATAAGGCTGATCCACCTGATCTTGGTTCCTTCACATGACAGGTGTGTGCACACTTTTATACATCTCTGACTGTTAAAGAAGTAGCTGGGTGGAAGTGTTGTGCACAGTGGTACAAGGAATGGGATTGTGCAATTCCTTGTTTGTTTCGTTTTTGCTCGATTACTTTTAAATGGGTCATTCCCTGGTAGCAGGAGGACAGAAGGAGACATGGAGTGTGGCTGGGTGGAAAGCCGGATGTTCCTTTTAGTCCACATTACAGCTGATGCCATTTTTGGTGGTTTGTTAGTCTATATTATCAAAATGTATTCAAAGGTCTCTCAAAATGTTTCTGGAGATGTCAGGAGGGAAAACAGATCTTCTGGATGAACTGTTATCCTTGCTTACTATCCCATCATTGTTGTCATATTCTGTGCACATGAAAAAATATTTGAGGAAAGCAGACATTTAAAAAATGTCAAATTGGAGTGTATCTGTGTAGTGGGTGAAGAGAGAGTCATAGTGGAGCCTTGTCACTGCACAGTTACTGGAATTCAGATTGTAGAAAAAAGTGGACATTTACTTCATACTGGGGGCTGAAGAAGTGCAAATTGTATGTTTTCCCCTGCAGATGAGCTCTCTGGGGATATCAGTTGCAGATTCAAAATGAATCTGAGAACTATTAAGGTTTCTGAAGAAACTGAGAAAAGTGGAGGAATTACAAGAAAAATTGAAAACTGATACCGAGAAAATGACGACTTTGTACAGCCAGTCATGATGCTTGTAAATCAGCCCAAAGATCAGTTAAAGAAGTTGAGCTCAAATGGGAGAGGTTGCGGGTTGCAACTTTGAGGGGCTTTTCTAGGCTGGAATCTAGAAATAGACAAAAGACAATTTGGTAAATAAACCAGGATATACCACTGTGTAAGAGTAATATATGCCTGACTTATTAAGGAGGGGACTTCTGTCTCTTAGTGTAAGCATATCTTTGGTTTGAAAGGATAAGTATCATTTGATGGTATATATATGGGAACAGGGTTGCTTCTCTTTCTGAAAAGACCCTGAGGTATTCAACAACACTTTTTTTTTTTTTAATAATCTGTGGTGATACCAGTGTTCTGATGTCACTGTTCAATATCAAACTCTTCTCACCTTTTTTCCATGTGTTTTGTTATGTGACAAAGTGGAACCATAAAAGCACTTAAAGAGGTTTGTGTAACATTAGACATTACAGGCAAGTTTTTCACATTTGTCAATCTTCAGTTAAGCTTTAAGTATTTACTTGACAACCTCCCATGTAGATATCTGCATGTCAATATGTATATGGTCTTTATGTGTGGACATTACTTAAGGACATTAAAGATTGACAGCAATTTTAACTTCGTCCAGCTTGCAGTTTAAATTTCATTTTCCAGGCTATTTGACAGAAAGAACTACTGATTCCATTATTATGGGCCTAGATTCAGTTTCATTCTCTAAAATTCAGTGATAGTTTCCCTTTTGTTTTTTTGTGCATGTTACATGCATTTTTTACCCTGACATTAGGGGTGTATATATATTTATATAAATACACCTTTTCATGCTTTTTAGGTAAATGACAACTTGAACCTTGACTTGTCAGATGATGAAGAGCTGAGAGAACAGTTGGATATGCATTCTATCATTGTTTCCTGCATCAATGAAGAGCCACTCTTCACAGCAGAGCAGGTAAAGTGTTCAGCAAAGAAAAGTGTTGTTGGTGTAGAATGTTTTTTTTAATCTGTTATTATTATTTGTTATTGTTCTTGCTTTTCACTGTAGCTAAGCTTCTTGGTTGTTCTTTGTTAGAGTTTTAATAATGTGGGAGATATCATTATGTTATTCAGATTTGACAAGTGTTTCAGTACTTCAGGTGAGGTTGATACTCCAGGGTCTTTGAAATCTTTGTATATTTCTTACTGTGAATTAGTCAGGAATGCTACTAAATGAAATATACATGTTAAAAAGCAAAAATATTTTCGGAATTTTAGTGGCATAGTAGAGTTTGTAGTTTTCCAGCATGACTGTGTGGCAGTTCATAGTTTCACAGGGCTTTGTTGTTTGCAAGAATTCCTTGAAGTTTTTGCCTAACTCGAGGGCAGATCAGTGCTTCTGCTGCTAAGCTTTCAAATTACTTGGTATCTAAAGTCTTCAAATCCATGGATTTACTTCAATTATCTTGAAAACTGCTCTTCTGAGTAAGGTTCATGAGAGTAATGTCTATTAAGATCCTGCTTCAGTAAGCAAACAAATAATCTATTTTGTTGTTGCTTAAATGGTTAAGCAATGGTTAAGCTGTGATCTCTGATGAACACCCTTATTAATAGTACGGGAGACAGAACTACTTGAACTGCCTCTGCTCTTTTTTACTCTGAGTTGTATCTCAGCATTGACTACAACCTTTAAACTTCTAAAAGTTGGTGTGTTATCTATTCAGATGTCTTGTTAATAATTTAGCCTGTAGAATTGTAATAATTTATGTGATCTAAAGTAAGCTATCTATGCACAGAATTTCTGTTGTCATACTTTCTGTTTGGCTCAGGTCTTACGCCCAGGGATGCAAATCAGCTTCGGGTTATGATGGATCAGTTCAAAAAACTTCTCACAAGCACAGTTGATTTTCAGGCTGTTTGGAGGGGCTTTTTGCTTTTTCAGAGGGTTTTTTGTGAGTTTTTCTTAGTTGGTTTTGTTTGTTTTCTTTTTTTGTTTTTGTTGGGGGAGGGAGGGATATTTCTTTTACAAAGAGAAATGTGGTGAAGTAGGGAGTGGGGGAGATAATTGATTTTTATCAATTGATAATTGATAATTGTTATGTCTTCCTTCAACTGAATACTCAGGAAAGATACTCCAGCTTACTCTTTAATTTAGTTCTCTTAAGCAGAATCATGGGTACCTTCATGTCAAAATAACCCTGTAGTTTCAACACACTGCTTGTTATGCCATCACCAATTTACTCTTACAGGGTGTGATTATGCTCAGAGAGCAAGGATGGGGAGGAAATGTCAGTGTGATTTTATTGATCCTCTTCCATCCAGTCTTGGTGGTAGTTTCATCCAGCTTTGCTTGCTTCAAATTGCAAGCTCTTCATGTCGGAGGGTTTTCAGAAGGGTTTTCATTTTTCAAAGGTGATTGAAGAAATAGAGGAAATGATGCAGGAATCACCTGATCCAGAGGAGGATGAAACACCCACCCAGTCAGATCGGCTCTCTATACTTTCCCAGGAAATTCAAACCCTCAAGAGATCCAGTACAAACAACAGCTATGAAGAGAGTAAGTGGTGTTTATTTAGTATTTTTGCTCTTATGCTTAGTGAAAATATTTTAAAGGGTAAGTTTGCCATGTGTTTGATTCTTAGCAAATCTTTCTTATGAAATAACTGCATTCAAAAATATTTTCAAAATGTCCTGAAATAATAGCCTAGATTTAGTACATAGAGGACTTACCTTGGTCAGCTTTCGTATGACTAAGAACGAAAATAAGACTTCATAGAATTTCAATTTAAAGCGAATATCCTGGAGGTTGATACAGTGGAATGAAATTTCTTCATGGGTAAAGTGATAAGGTGGTCATTTTTTATTAAGCTTCATTATTTTCTGTAAAGTGAGACACTTTCTTGATGCCAGTACACTGTTTAAGATCAGCTAAAGGTCTTGAAAGCTATTAAGTAAATAAAGCTTTACCATAGCTTTGTTACAGTTTCAATCATTGCAACATATCTTGATAGAGAGTAACACAAATAAGGGAACCATTTGCTTTTTGCCCCCTTGAGACCAGGCATATTTTTTGGCCCTCCTTTTCCATTCCTCTTCAGAAAGCTTGAAAGTTAAAAATATCCTTTGTATCTTCCACTCACATGAAATCATCGATGTTTCCCTATACAAAAGCAAAGGAGAAATTAGATGAATAATTTAATTGTAGTAGGTTGAATTATATGTAAAAAAACCTGTGATTAATCAGTTTCGTGATGGAAAATTTTGTTTCATCTGTGCATTTGCCAACATGAATTCTAGAAGGCAGTAGGGACACAAAGAATATTTGGTAGATGATCTTTCTACTTTGGTATTTCTTAAAAAGCTTGGTGCTTTCTTTCCTGTAGTCTGGGTCAACAATACAAACTCTGTAGGAGATCCAGAAAACTGGCCGCCTTCTCGTGGCATGAGTTTCTGCTACCTTTCAGAGTTATGGAAGAGATTCCAACCATGAAAATGGTCTCTTAACTGTCTCAACACATAAATTTCAGGAATGTGAAAGCAAAATGTATTGTGTTCAGCAGGGCTTCCTGCTTTTCTGACAGTTCCATATGTCTTAAGGTTTGGAGCTAATCAAGCTTGCTCAGTATTTCATGTCATATCTATTTTGCTTTGCCTCAGGAGTCCATCTTGTCTGTTGCATCTTTACAGTTTAAAGGTCAGTCTTGACCAAATAATGCCTTGAGTTACTTTGGGAGATAATTTAACTTTGCTTCACCAGTTTCTCAGAGTCTGCTTTCATGTCATTCAGGTCACTACTTTTATTAAAAGCTCTTGCTACCTATTTTTAGTGAAGGTGCTTCAGAATTGGTCTGAATCTCTATGAAATTTTTACAGGTTTTTCCTAGAAACTGTCTTTTTTTGTTGTAGGATGGATCAGAGATTTTCATTCATTTAGGATTTAGAGCAGGAAATCACTTATATTTACTTTTTTCTTGGATAGGAAAAGACATACATTAAGGCAGCCCAAAAATAAAGCTTGGTTGCACAAGTGACTTCTTTGGCCTACTAAGTTTCAGTCCTTGTAGTCTTCTGCATTTGAATTCCTCTGTCTCCACTCAGCTGTGTTAGCTGAGTATTTCCTATGTAGCCCTTTCAAGACTTTGATAATGACAACTGATCTGTCATCAGTCAGGACTACCATTGGGTAACCTACACCTATGTGTTTAGAACAATTGGTTTTTAGGCTGTGAGGCTGATTCTTAAGTTTAAGGCCTAAGCTACCGTGAAAAAATGTGGCTCCTTGACAGAGAATCTTCTTAACAGGTTTCATTGCCTTCTCTTCAGTTAAATAAGTGACAAGGAGCTTTCTCCAATCAATTTTCCCTGCTGTAATTTAAGAGAAAAAAATCACATTTCACTCACTATCTTTGATGCTTCTAAGAGCTACAATTTTTTGTAGTTTGTGGCCTTATTTGTATTTTTCAACACTTGTCTGTAGGTGCTTTCCCTTACAAGAATTCTTGTAGACATGATATTTATTATACTAATTCAGTGAAACTAAATAATTGCAAGCATCTATGCAGTGTCCTTAAACAGATTGTACCTGTCAGTGTAATCAGGACTAGCTGTTTCTCAAGTGCCAAATAAGATTATGTTCTTTGACACAGCAACTGCTGGGACTTGCCAGCTTCCTGGGTGTGTCAGACCTAAACTGCAACAGAAAGCAATCCTCAAAGATCTGCTCACTTTTAACCCAAGCAAGCCTCAAAACATTTTCGTGGTCATAATTGCACTATCTGTAACACATCACCCAATAGTTCAGAAAACATGAAGGCCTTTTCCTCTGAAGAGTGAGTGCAGAGGAAAGTAATAGTTTGTAGTTGTGTCAGAAGTTTAGCACTTACTTCAGCTTCCAGCATAGACTACCAGCACATTCTGCGTATTTGCAGATTATCACAGATTTCTCAGAAGTAGAAAGTTTAACCATCTTTTTGTTGTTAATCTTGTCACCTCTGGGGTGTGTTTATTCCTTTAGGAATATTGTTTTGTTCTATGTGAGTAGAAATGAATGTGATTTAGAACTGAATTTTTTGTTTCGAGAAATTTCAGAGTACATTTTTCTTGTAACCCCAAGTTTTCTTGTGCTTAAAATCTTGATGTATTACTTTTTATACAAACTATTTGTAGGAGTGAAAAGATTGTCTGTTGCTGAATTAAATGAACTGCTAGAAGAAATTGAGACTGCTATTAAGGATTATTCTGAGGAACTGGTACAGCAGCTGGCTCTACGAGATGAGTTAGAGTTTGAGAAGGAAGTGAAAAACAGCTTCATTTCTGTCCTCATCGAGGTACAAAACAAACAGCGAGAACACAAAGAAACAGCAAAGAAGAAAAAGAAGCTGAAAAATGGTAGTCCTCAGAATGGCAAACAAGAAAGAGGTCATATGCCTGGAACAGTAAGAAAATTTTTATAAGTCTTTATACATTTAAAATTTTGTTTTGTTTTTTCCACTAGGGGAAGTAGTAGTCCTAGATTATATTAAGATACCTGGTACTTCTGCTTCCATACCTTCATTCACAAACAAGGCTTAAGCTCTTCCTATTGAGAATTTTTTCTCACAGGGTCATATATTTTACTCTTCTCATATTCAGAAAAAGTTTTTTCAACTGTTTGCAGATCAGCCTGGAACTAGCATACCTTTCTTTCAAAAAATACTGTCTTTGGATGTACTGCTCTGTGTTCTGTTGTCAGTAGGCAAATTCATTTATGTGTTTGATTTCACTTGGGTGAATTTTAGCATGTGTCAGTCTTGCAGGAAATTCAGTACTATTGTTGCTGTAGTTGCACAGATATTTATTGACCATGCTGGCTTCTAGGTAGGAAAAAAGTGAATGTCTTACCATGGATCTCCTAACCTGTGGCAGAGTTAGTACATTCAACAAGAGACAGGAAAGAGGCCAAAGTGTAGTGCCTGTGTACAGGGAAGAGATCATTTATTTTATTCTTTACAGAACACAGCAACAAAAGGAAAAACATCTTTCAAGTAGAATTGGATAAGAAGAGTCAAAGACAAAATAAATTAGGTTATTAGCTCGTCACATTGTCAATGCATTTTTTTCTTTCTTATCTGTCTAGTATAATTTAAAATTACTTAAGTAATTTTAATAAGATATATTAATGTTTGAATTTCTTAGTGCCTCTTATGGGATGCAGAAAATGTGGTTTTGTCTTTCTGGGACTTGGCTAAGTCCCAGAAAGAGCGCTTCAGTTCAACATCAGAAGGTTTGGGTGTTTGTTTTTCAAATGTAAGAAATAAACATTCATAATGAAATATGAATACTTCAGAATTTATTTCTAAACTTACAAGCATAAGATACCTGTGATATAACTCAAATAAGGTTCTGATCTCATCTGTCAAATGAAAGATGTTTGTCTGCGTAGCTAAGTTTTAGTGAAACTTAAGGAAGTACATGTCTGGAAAACCATACAAAATCGTCATCCTTGTACAAGATCACAGTGAATAGTTCCTTTTTCCTTCCCAGTCATGGAAAACCAAAAAGGGATATTCTACCTAGAAACAAAAATAATTGCTTTGTTTTAAAGCTTGAGTCAAATGATTCACAAACTGTTCTGGTTAGTTTAGAGATTAGAAACCTGAATGATGGTTTCAGGTATAATTTACATGGTCCCAGGATAAGACATTTTCGTATTTGGTCACTTCAAGATACAGATGTGTCAGGTTGCTTTCTAAGAGGGATTGAACAGACTAGCTCACAGGTGAGACTGTAGCTGCATGTGTGTGGTTACTTTGAAAATAGATTTCATTGTCATCAAGGACAGATTTGAGAGCCCTCTCCCAGAAAGAGGTGCAAGTTTCATAGTTCCTTTCTTCAACAATCCTTTCTCTTTTTTTTTGTTTTTGGAAAGTGCTGAGAATGTTCATACAGATAGTATGTTCTAGTAGCTTTGTGAAGACTGAGTTTGTTAATAAATAATGTATTAATTGGTTACTTTGTTAACTATAATGAAGTCTCATTTAAATATGAAGATTGGAAGAAGAATTAAATTGTCATACTCTTAAGAGAATGAATTCTCCTGTAGATACTATAAGTGAATATATTAAAAAAAGGTATACTAATTTTTTTGTCCTTGATAACATCTTTGGGTAAATCAGTTTCTTAGACTTCTAAACTTTTACCTCTTTCACAAGGAGAAGTCAGGGAGCAGTTAAAAATAGTCAGGGCTTGAAGATACCACTTTTTTCAAGTAGGATATCTTAAAAGAGTTAAGATGGCTTCAGCAAAATTTATGCCTTTACTGACCTTGTGTGCTTTAGAAGGTAAAAGAATACTGTATTCCAGCACATTTTATTCCCCTCACATAAATAAATACATTCAGATAAACATGCTGAGGTGTGCTTATCATACTACCCTGTGTCAGCAGTTTGGCTGTTTCTTCTTTTTATGTTCATGTCACTTACTGATTTTATATCACATGCTAAACATCAAAGCTGTTTTGATTTTGATTTTTTTTTTTTTACTTCTCCAGCAAGCAAAAGGGATTACAAAGTTCAAGAAAAAATGTGTAGTTGGATTAGATACTGCTTCTTCTTTTCTTGGATTCCATGATTCCATGCAATGGAGCTTGAAATCAATATGGGTGTATTATTATCTAATTGTGTATATTTTATGATATTACAGAAAATAGAGAATACTAATTGTTGCTTCAATTGTGGAAAAGGAAGCATGAAAGCATAAAAAGTTTTAAAGAGGTGGAGCTGAAAATTACTACTTCTGAACAGTGTTTCTAGTACGTGCTTAAACTCTGAAAAATTGGTGTCAGTAGCATCTCTTAAACATGCATTGTTCAAACACAAATGTTAGAGGGGATTTTACTGTGAGCTGAACTTTGAAAAATGCTATTTTTTACATTTCTAAATGAAACAACCATAAAAAGCAAGCCTCTATTATTGAGTCTGCAGTGTGAAGATTTCATTTGAATAAATTTTGGTGTAGAAATACTGCTTAACTGCCATTATACGATTTGCTTTTTAATTAAAAAAATTACGTAGGTGAGTGAAGAAATAGAAATGTGCTGAAATACACTTTGGAGCTTGTCTTTGTCATTTGTCTTTCATAGTCTTGATAAATGCTGATTAATAGTCTTCTGAACTTTTCTCTGTCCCTTTTTATTTTCTTTCTGCTATGTTTTCACTACTTTTAGCGCTTCAGCATGGAAGGGATCTCAAATGTCATACAGAATGGCTTCCGCCACACCTTTGGAAACTCGAGTGGAGAGAAACAGGTGCTGGGCTATCTTCTCCCTTTTTCTCAATCTTTGTCTGCACTTTTGGTAGGAGCTGAGATCTTGAAAATTGACAGTAGCTGGAGATAAATGCTGAGACAGGAAAAAACAGGATAAAATGCTGGAATCTCTGCTACTTCCCTACCTCAGGTTTCTGATCAGCCTACAGTCTCTTTCTCTCCTCAGCAGCTCAAGAGATTCAAGACTTGATACCCTGGTGCACTAACCCATGTTTCTTAGCCCAGATTAAAAGTCTCTTTTAGCATAATGCATGCTTTAGATACATTGCATGTCTGTAAAAATCTAATAACCAGTCAAAGAATGTGTATCAGGTTAGATGTAGTGTTTCAGCCTTCAGCATTAGCAACTTGCGTAAAGAAAAAAGGTTTTGTTTTCTTTTTTCTTCAAATGTTCAGATCTGGTAGATCTAAAAACAGAGTAGCACCTGGAAAATATATAGACTGCATCATCTTTTGCCTTTGAAAACTGCATGATTTTAAAAGTAGCCAAATATGTGCAATGCAGATTACCAATATAAAATACACAAACTATATGCAAGTTTGTGTGTTTTTGTTGGCTATTTAAATACTGAAATGTAGAGCAGAGAGACGGCTGCAGTGGGCATCATATAGATGTTGTGTGTACCTTGGAAGCAAGATTCCTTTGCCTTATTTCAAAGTAATAACTTGCCTGCTGTTTCAGATCTGTAGTATTTTGTTAACTGCATTCTGAATTTTAGTGAACTGCTAATGCTTATGCTGTTGTTTAGACTTTTGGCACACTACAAATTATTGGTATTTCACATTATTTAATGTGTACCCACTATTTTAGTTTATGCGGTTTTGTCAGAGGAGTCCATTAGAGTTATTTTTTTCCCCTGGTGAGAAGTCCATTGAGACAATAAATTGACTGGTAGTTTAGAAGTCAAGGCTGATTAGGCTTTTGTCTGGAAGATGACTGTTGTATCCTGCAGAGGAGTTTGGGAGGTAAAACAGCTCCTCTCAAGTCATTCTGCAATCATGAGGCTAGAAATCAAAGACCTGCATACTTCCTCAGACAAGGGATTTGTATGAGATTTTATGAATACATTGATCCAGTTATTTGTTTGTCCTCAGCTTTGGGTATCTTGAACACATGCCTTTCACAGGGCTTTCCTAACAAGAGTTTTATTGCTCTGCATTATCACTGTACCAGTGTGCTGGTTTGGTTTGGTTTTTCTTGGTTACCTTCACCATAAATTACAGCTGTTTATGCCTGTATGTTTAGGTATTTTAAATATCATATATTTTCATAAAGTGACCTTATTTAGCTATGCTGCTCCATCATACTTTTGGTTAAAAGCTTTCTACTGCCTCCTATGTAGACATAAGTATCATAAACATATGTTGAAAATGAGTGATTGAATAACTCTTCCATTTAATTTACTAATTTATTCTTCATGTTGATTATACTTTTCTCCTGATTTATCTTTTTCTATATCCTTATGGTTATTGGGGTTTTTTTTTTGATATCTTGTATCTTAAAGCAAATCAAGGAAGTAATATGAACTTAAAATGAAATGTAGGGTAGAAAGGTAGAAAATATACCAGCTCTGTTATGATTTATGCCTGGATCCATTTTCCTGTGGCATTTGTTTTCCGTTTGGAAGGTTTTTATTTAATTAGGATTTTTTTCTCATTACCAAACCCTGGCCCTACTTTTGAGATACTGGTCTAATGTTATTGCAACAAGTTGCAAAATTGAACAAGTATCAAATCTTCAGTTTCTTAATGCTGCTCTCACAATATAAATTTGAGAGGTTTTTTTCAGGGTGTCATTATAAACTCACGTTCAGGTGTTTTCTGCTAGCAGGGAAGAGTTAATTAGAAATCTGAAATTTGTGATGAGAAAACCACAAGGACAGACAATTTTTTGTGTACCTTGGAAGCCAGAAGTTCCCACATGTAAGGTTACTATGTAAAAAAGTTTGACAAGTTTGTACAGTCTTTTCAGAACTCTTTTCCATTTTTTAATTTTAATGGTATTTATCACTTTCTACTACCGTCTCATAGTGGGTACTTCCCTTTTTAAAATCCTTGTCCCATTTTCTGTGCATGTGTTTGAGACATAAGTAAAAATTACTTAAAGAGATTTTCACCATGTAAAAAGAAACTTCTAGTGGGAGCTCCCTGGTCCTATCTGATAATGTAGTGAAAAAAAAAGACATTGAAATGTTGGTAGCTCTCTCTGTGATCATATATCCAGAAGAAAATTCAAGACAGTCATATTCATTTTGATTTTCAGGTATATCAAACACTTTTCATAGGTAATGAAAAATTGCAGTGGGAATTGCTGCTTTATCATGTCATCAAATCTGCTTAAAAAATTTAGAGGTCACAGCAGATTTAACACTTGGTCTTGTCAGTAAGCTACACTTCAGTCACTCCTTCATTCTTTTCATAATATGTTACCCTTCACACAGCAATTGAGGAAATGAGTTTTTGTAGTGCTATATAGAGACTGATTGTTACAGCTGCAGAGTTGATGAGTAGAAGGAAAGTATTTCTGGAAAATAAGAAATTCCTTTTTTTGTTTTTAATTACTGCTGTTAGAGAGGAAAAATTGAAGGTGAAGTTTACAGGAGAAGGGAAACAGGGTTAGTTGATATCTGGTACAGTGAAATATCCTAGCATTTTATTGTCCAGATAAATGGTAGAATGCTAGTTCTGAAGGCTGGAAGACAGCCAGAAATCGGATTTCTGTGTTAGTAGATCCACTTTCATCTCTGCCATTGGCAGATTTAGCAGCCTTATATCCAGCTATCAATTCTGGTAATTTTATAAAGAGCACAATTCTCTAGCGATACTTGTTGGTTACATCTCCTGGAAGAGAAATTGAAAATTGATTGTTTCCTGAGAAGCACTGCCTACTTTTCTCTGCTGTGCTGACTGGACAGGAGAAAATTCCAAATGAAAAGGGAGGGAGAAAAGCACCCCGTGTTTGCAGGAGGTCTTGGGGAGATGTCAGCACCCCCTGTACAACTGATTAAGTGCTGAGCTGAGTCTGTTTGGCTTTTAGGCAGATGATGTGGTTGAGCATGAGGTGCATGAGTGACCCTGCTGCAAACGTGGCAGTCACTGGTCGTCGCTGCATGTGGCAACCCTCAGCCTCCTGCTGCAAAGGGCAGCTCTTCACCAGGGGCTGAGCAAGGCTTGGCTCTCCCTGAAGGGCTGTTAGCACCCAGAGGAAGAGACCTTGTGCCTTGTTTGTAACCCTTTCTGCTTGGTGCCTGGAGAACTACCCAAATATCAAGCTGAATGAAATGTTGATGGTTACTTTGCCTACTGCCTTGTAGCTGTAAAACCAGAATAAAATTCCTGTTTCCTTCTTAGAAATTGACTTGAGGGAAATTTAAGGAAGCTTTCCATTGGGGAAAATTCCAGCTATTTTAGTACTTTCAAAATTCTGACCTCTTTAAGGAGAATATGCATTCATATAGGCTGCAAAGTAAGATGACCAACAGGGTTATGTCAAGAATTTGAAAATTAATCTTAGTTGCACTGTAGGTATGAAAATCTTGAAAGATTTAAGAAATTATTTTGTTGGGTTTTTTTTTTAAAGCAGACAAGAATTAAAAATTTCAGTAAACAGAATTTAAAAGGACTTGATTTGAAAACTTATGTGTTAGCACACTCAACTATTAAAACTGATAATTTAAGTCAAATTCCATATTCTGTGGGTATTATGTTTCATTAGGCTTGCCTTGTTCTTTTTGGTTGGAAGTATATAGCAGCAGAAGGTGAAAGCCATCTGTTTCCATTTTCACCTGTGGAGCAGCATCATTTTCTTTTCAGAGGACAGTTAGCTGCATGACTTCTAGTGGCCACATAATTTGGAAAAAAAAAAAACCAAAAAAAACTTGGTTTCTGTAATAAAAGCTCTGAGATAGAAAGCTAGAATCTTAATATATTCTGAAATATGGTTATTTGTGGCTAGCAATTTCAGTTGCTACAATTTTTACAACTAAGTTGGATGAAAGAACTGTCAAGTAACTCTGTTTTTCATTTGACAGTACTTAACAACCGTCATTCCATATGAGAAGAAAAATGGACCCCCGTCTGTTGAAGATCTTCAAACATTAACCAAAAGTGAGCATATGACATTCCCCTGATCCTTTCTTTCCTCATTGTATTTCCAGTGGTGGCTGCTCAAAGCCAGTGGATGCATACAGTTCCCTCTTCCCCTTTACCCTAGGAAGGGTATGTAAAGATGCACGATTTTAACCTTAGATTTTGGCCACCTTGTTTTCTGAGCCTTCATGTTAGGTTTGTTTCCTAGCTGTTGTCTGAACCTGAAGGCCAGAAACCTGCTTGTATCAAGAGGTAAAAGTTCCCATGTTTTGATGTTGGCCACATATCATGTAATTTGGTCTTCTAGTGCCTGATACATCCCTGTTTGTTTATTTTTGCTGGGCTTTATTGAGGTATTGTAATGACTTTGATGAAATGGACTGGATGTCAAGATATTTAGGACTAGTTCCATAATGACTGCATTTGATTACCTTTAAAATAGTTTCTCTCTGTGGTTTTGATGAGAGGGTTTTGTTTTTAATAAATTTTGGTAATTAGGAGTTACAAACCAAACAAAGTTTTGACAATGCTTTGAACACTTTCCCCATTCTTCGTACCTTTTTTAGGCCAGATCCTCAAAATTACTTTAAGTTCTAAGCCCTCTAGTTGTTCGATTTTATTGGGGTTTTTTTAAATTCTAATTTGCAAGAAGTCAAGGTTGTATTTAAAAAAATTACCAATTAAGGCGGTTTAATACAACAGAGCATCTCTAGGAGTCAGTAGCATCTCCTTCATTGGATGTTTATAGGAACAGTTTAAAAAATAGGTGGTAGAGTACATCAATGCATTTGATCAGATCTCAGTGGAGAATCTCACTATGTCTTAAGGTGATTTTCAGCAGCAGTTCTGTGATTCCACAGGTGGCTGAGAGGTTGTAAAAGGCTCATTGGTTGTTTCCTGGAAAGAGAAAATAAATATATTTATTCTAGAGTAAATTAAATGTTTAAGTAGGAATTAAAATTCCCTTTATTTTTCTACAGTAGACAGCCTTAGGTGTTAATTCATACTTACTTTGTGACAAAGGATTTCTCATTTTATGTTTATTCCTGCAATGAAATTTTATCCTCTTGCCATATTTAAATTTCACTTGACTGTATTAAGCACATGTTAAAGCCTTCTGAAAACATTTTGTGTTGTTTGATGGTTTATTAACAAAATGTCTTGCACAAATGCATTGTAAAGAGTATTAACAATATTGATTTCTGTGGGCTGGTTGGAACTTGATCCTGTGAGTCAGTTGCAGGTTTGTGACTCACTGTCTGTGCTGTTGTTAAGGCAGGCAGTAAAGCAGGTGTTCAGGGTTGTTGAGTTGTTTTTTTCTTTCAAAGCTCTGTCTTACTCCATAGTTATGAACTAATGTCTTACTTCAACGTAAAAGTTGAAGTAAAATACTTGTTATAATTTGAGTTTAGAGTCTCATCTGAGGAATTTGGAGTTTATAAAATATTGCGCTTCAGTATAATTTTGTATTTTTGCTTCTTTCAGTCACGTCCTGAGCAGTTTATAAAGAATAGTTATTGCTTTTCTTTATGTAGTGACAGACAGGCTTATTTGTGTCCAGTCAAGCTTGTCCATGTGTTTTCCTTCTTCAGAGATAGGCAAGATGGACAAGATCCATTTGTGTATGTCACAAAATGGCATTTTTGCATTTTTGTAAATTAATGACAAATTTAGTCACGTAGTTAAGATTTTTCAAACCCACAGCAGATAACATCCACCATTTCAGGGAGGGAAAAAAAGCACCACTAATATTTCCATTGAGTCATTTGCATCGTTTTTCCATTATTTGAGGTAATAATTAAACATATCAAGTAATGGAGCAGACTTGTCTGTCCTGAGATTTCCAGCCCCCCAACAGTTGTTAGTATAGTTTCATTTTGGATTTTGTGACTTTCTTTTGGTGAGAATTTTTTATAGGGAAGAGGTGCTTGTTGTTTTTGTTGTTGTTATGACTGTGATGACATTTTGCTGTAATATTAACCACGTGAAATGGGACTCTTGCATCCATGAACTGTGGAGCTCAGTGAGAATTACACAAGTGAAAGTGGAGAGGATGTGATGTCTCATTGTATCTTCTCATCTTTCACTTAAGAGATTTCTTACCTCTCATAGTAGTATCTCTGTGAGTAGTTGGAACTGCTCCAAGGTATGTAAGTGTTGTGTTTAATTTATGACTAAGTATCTGATTTTTTTTTTTATACTTTAGTTCTGCATGCCATGAAAGAGGATAGCGAGAAAGTGCCAAGCTTGTTAACAGACTATATTTTAAAGGGTGAGTATGCTTCTCAGCAGAGATTTTATTTGATTCTAAATTAACTTAATTTACATATAACGTGTTATTTGAAAATAGTGATCCTACAAGATTCATGAATTATGTTGCCTATCAATCAAACACAGCTCTCCCTCATTTATGTTCTGTTTTGTTCAAGCATTCTGAGTATACAGTTCATAAATAAAACATGTTTATTTTGTTTGTGTTAATAAAATATAACAAACTGCTGAATGATATCAGTAGGAACAAAGGAGTCTGAAGTGAAATGGGTGTAGTTAAAATCTTCCACTGTACAGTTTTTTCAGTAATTGGAACTCAAACTGTCCATGATAATAATGCATTTGCTATGCAAAGTGCTTACAGCTTCATTTTGAGTTTTACCTTCTGATCAATAATAAAAAGTATTTATTTTACTTACTATGCCTTCTTCAGATATTGTTCTAAAAGTTTTTTTATATAAGTCATTTATTTTCCAGTCTTGTATATTGATTGTGTTTAAAGAATGCCAGACATTGAAAAATGCTGTTTGCCTTAGCTTTAAGGAGTTGTTCCAGGTAGTTTCCAGGTTGTTAAATTATTTTAAAATGTTTTTCATCTGACTTCATATTTGCCTAGATCTTGCTAATGCTTATGTTCTTACTTAATTCTTGGCATATGATACAGTTTTCTTAAGTGTTTAAAGTTTAGCAAATGCATCAAACTCCTGAGATCCGAACAAATACCTGTACAGAAGGATGATGGATGCCATTTTCTTTGCCACCAGAATGTTTATGATACTCTGTTTTTCATATTCCCCAAAAGTTTTTCTCTTCTTTTGGTATCATATGTTCCAAGTCTCATCTTTTTTTCAATATGCTGTCTTTTGACCTAACTCACTCCATGTGATTTTTAAAGGTTTTTGTATTTCTTCCACAAACTTACAGTCACTCTCATAATCTCATCTCACAGATATTTGAAAGTACTTTCAGGTTTAAGTTATGGGTGACATACAGTGTGCTGTCACTTAAGAAAATCTGAAAAAAAGCCATTCAATATTCTGGAAGCTCCAACAGACTTCCTGTTAAAAGATACCCATTTCCAAGTTTCGTGTAGGGTTGAAGAACTGTCACATACAGTAAGAATTCAGAGATCTTTCCAGTTGATTGCTTTGATTTTTCCATTGTTTACGTATTCTTTCTGAAAATTCTTCCTAAATTAGGCAAAGGACATGGTTGAGGTTTTTTTTAGTGGTGATGGCACTAAACCCTTGTTTCATGGAGCAGAATCTTTGACCCAAGAGGATGAACTGTTGTCAGTAATTAAAACTGTTGGCTTTTCACAATACATCTGATAGTATGTGACTGGATTTAACAGTGCTCTTCACGGTGTCTGCTTTTTTTTTTGGATGTATCTATCCAGAGGAACTTTCAGATTTCTGGGATATTGAGAAGAAACTGGCATCTTAGGGAAATGGAGAAATCTTTTTTAAGAGCAAAAAAGGCTTTTAAAAGTAGATTACCTGAACATATGAGAGGATGATCTAGAAAGTTTGAACTGAAGTTCCTTCCTGCCTCTTGTATGCTCATTAGTTAAAAATCACCAAGGGTGTTCTACCAGTGAGGTGCAACAACTGCAAAAACATCATGTATTAAATATCTTGGATCAATCCATCGTATGCAAACACTGTTATCTTTAAATTGCGAAACACAAATTGTGGAACATGAAGAGTAATCACTCACATCATTCATAGTGAAAGGAAAAGGCAATTTTCCACCAGCTACCACTTCCTTAGTGAACAGAAACAAGCCTTTTTTCATCCTGTGTGGGTTTGTATGCTCAGTGGCAGACAGCTAAGAGCACAGAGCTAGTGAGCATGGAATTTTATGCTTCCTTAGACTATAGCCTTAACTAAGCTTCATATGCTATGTTGACATTATATTAAATATTTATAACTCAGCTAACAGTGTTACCTTGTACTGTCGATTTATTCTGTGGCACAGGCAAAGTCTTCCATTTGTTTCTGAAGTTGTAACCTATTGCTCTTTTTCTGACACAAAAACTTCTGATCTCCAAGTCCAGCAAGGCATTCATGGCACAAAATACTCTCAGCCACTAGTCTATTGTCTGGACATTATTTTTAAAGCTTGTTAAGAGACGATTGGTTGAATTCTTTACAACCACTTAGATCAACTTTCAGCTGAGCTTTAATCCTAAAATTCTAACCTATTTCTTAAATTCAAAAATAAGAGGAATGATCTGCTTTTTGAGTATTCTGCTCTCTTCACTGTAAAGATTAACAATGTCTTGGCAAGGTAAAAATCTTTAAGAAGATTTAGGGTTTAAATTTGTTTTCTGAAAGAAGTTCAAAACCCATTGGTATAATCCATACGGTGTAGTGGTAATTGTATTCGTTTTACACTGAATGGATTTTATTGCTTTTTTGTAAGCTTTAATCAAGAAATGAAATTTTGAAGTATGTGAATTATATCACCAAAGGTAGTTGGTTCTGTTAAAATCTGTTAAGTACATGTTCCTTTGAGGATCATTTCTTCTCAATCTTGCAATGGAAAAAGCAGACTACAAATTACTTGTGACATTAGGATATGTGTAGCTTTATGGGAAATCCAGTTTGGCATCTGACTGCACAAAGGTAAAACCTTTTTTCACACTTTATATTCTGTTTTACAGAGCAGAAGAAAAAATCTTGCAAACATGCTCTTGATTATTTTTTTAAACAGCACTATCTTGCTGTTCTGTGGTATGTAAAAAATTAGGATATGCAATCTTATGTGGGCGTTATAGCTGTCCACAGGATAATTGACTCGTCCAGATATTAGTGGTCACTGTTGAGAAGTTACTTAAATTGTTCAGAAGCAAAAACTGAAGAAAAAATGTCCAGAAAAAGATGATGGCCAAAATATTGTTAGTACAATGTAAAGGAACAAAGAGAAGAATGCTGTGAATATGGAAAGGTGAATGGAACCATAATCATTGATGCAACACAGAATCTTACCACATGACTGGTGTTCTGAGGATAGTGAGATAAGTTTATATTTTCTCCAAATTCCAGTGTGTTTTGTAGAATTGACAAATTCTGTGTTATCTTGAATAACTTGAACTAAATGCCCAATAATTCTGAAATTTGGATCAGGTAGGAAGACACACCCAAACCCTCTCTTGTGTGTGCTAATACTCACTGTCTTCATTTAATAATGACTGACTAAAGTTGTTTGGGCAAGAGCTGTTCTGAAGAACAACTCTGCAGCCAGATCTGCTATTGACCTTCTGTGTTTACCACGGATCATTCTTAGATTTTTTTTTCATAACCAGCTAATCCTTCTGAAATACTGGAAGAAGAAATCTTCAAAACATGGTGTGTGCAAATCCAGTGTAATAAAGAAATTAAAACGAACAACTCAGTGCATTTCATGTTAGGGTATAAAAAAACACCTCTATATGCATTTCTCGGTAGGATTATTAGTTTTGAAATTATTTCTGGTGCTTGCTTTCTTTAAAGCATCTTCTTTCCCCAATTTCTACCGCCCCCTTGTGTCCCCCAAAATGTTAAAAATATCATTTTCCTTGTCATGCTTAAGTCCCTCTTTCCAGGGGTCATTTAGCTCTCCCCTGGATCTTTTCTGTAAGGAATATCTCCTCAAAGGTAAGTATCCCAAAGCCAGACTAAGGACATACCCTGTGAAGAGTCTGGTACAGTGTAGCAGCTTATCTCTTCTTGTTTGTGTTGCTCTTATTGCAGCCTAAATTATTTTCAGGGGGATATTTTTACTTTTGTGAGGTTCTGTTTGTTTTTACTTTTCAGTGAACATTTCTATCCTGAATTTAACAATAATGAAAGGGAATTAGTGATTTGCTTTGCAAGTAAACTCTAGTTGTTATCCCACTAGTGTATGATTCATATTTCATAGATTTAGATTTAAAATAAATGCTAGTATGAAACTGATCAGCATTTGCAATTATGCTTAATTTTTCTGAATGTATTTTAATATATCAATATTGTTATTATATTTTATCACTAGGAGTCATGAAGGAGAAACTGGGATTTGAAAAAGGGTAGGGGAATGAATTTACTGACAGGGAAAGAAATACCAAACCAAGACTGAAATTCTTTATCTTAGAAAGCACACTTCTGGACTGAAGCTGGCAGATTAGTAAGGTCACAGTATTTAAATGCTGTTTGTTCTCATCTTTCTATTGACCTTTTTTGATGGTTGAACTAATGCAATATGATTTGACAACACTGTGCTTATGTCCATTGAAAGACCTAAATAAGCTAAGTTTTCTGTGCACAAGTTAAGCTGTAAAGCAGGTGGAGATATTCATGTCATACCTTGTAGCTGCATTGGGTTTAGGTGTTGCAACAGTAATAAGTCCTTTGATGAAAGTGTTTGTATGGACAGTGCTCATTGAATTTTTACTTTCTTTTTAAAGCTTTCAGTCTTTCTTGTTGTGTGTATAATGTAATGACTTTCTGCTTAATAATTAATTTGTGAAGTGCAATAATGCAAGTAGTATTTATATATATTATAAAAATTAGTGTTTATATTAGTAGTATTATGTATATTACATGTAGTATAGTTGCATCTATAATCTTTGCAGTATGGAAGTTTAGGTTGCTTTCTGAAGAAAATGCCTCCATGCAGTTGTTTGTCTCTTCTGTCTCACAAATAATAATTGCCAATTTCAACCGCACAAGACAGAAGCAGTTGTGGGATAACAGAAATACTGTAGGGAGCAGCATCTGGGCAGGAGCAGGACTGGAGCTGCTATTTGCATTGAGCTGGTGGCTGTTGCCTTGAAAAGCCAACAAGCATCTCCTTGGGTCTGATGTATTTACCTGCTTCAATGCCCCTACAGGGACTCTTGGTTCTTTGGGGGCATGAGAACATAGGGAGGGCCTGCTGGGATGGAGCTCACTGCAGGTTTAAAGTAGGAGCTGAGGACAGCATTGTGGGAAGGGGAATTATCTTTTATTGCCATATGGATAGTGAAGAATATCTGACAAAATCTGTTCCTTAATTTAGCTACTTCCAGAACAAATCGATGATAATATGAAATGTTAACCAGTGTATGCACAGAATTAAGTATTAGGGTAGGTTGTCTGGTGTCACATCTAGACACATTATTTCAAGATTACTACTTTTTTACTTCCAGTTTTTACAAAATGTAAAGATTTAGCTTCATGTACAAGGATAATTTTTACATAACTATTATATAAAGTATACAAGTACTTACAGCTGAAATGTTTGCCTTTGAAATCAGATGTGTTATTACAGTAAACTTTATAAACTTTATTTATTGCTAAGCTTTGTGTTCCTTTCCAATTGTCCTCAAACACTAATCGTGACAAAAATAGAATGCTAAAAATAATATTCTATGCATTACTAGTTAGTAAAATGCATGAAGTGTCTAGTATTGTTTTCTTCTTTTTTTCTGAATGTAGATGTCGTGAAAGCAGAATAATTGCCCATCTTTCTCCTTGCTATTTCATACCCGATCTTTCAAGTAAAAACTTACAATTTTTGTTTGTTTTAATGGAGCAAGAATTTGCACCTTGTTCTGTTTTTAAATTATGCAAGTATTTCAGATAATGAGAACATTTTCTTGCCTTTGACGTTTTTGTTTAATTGTTACACCTGACTTGTTTATTTGCTTTTGTGTTGTGCTAGCATTGGTTTGAAAGCTGGATTGCTCTGAGGTTTGTGTCTTACATTGAAACAGGAATGAGAAACACATGAAGGACATGTCTTATCTTGCCACTGTGTGATTCTAGTACACGCACCAGAATTAGAAAGTAGAGTTAGAATCTCAAATTGTCAGTGCATATTTTTAAAATATAACTGCATGCGTCACCTGTTATTTAATGTTCTGTTTACTGATATAACACTTTAAAAAGCACTATTTAAGACATGACCTTTAGTTAACTCATTTCTGGATAATACTAGTTAAAGATAGTGGGTTGTGTCACTTCGTTACCTTTCGAGAGAGGCTGAAAACTTAATTGCCAGTTTCAGTTGATTACTAGATTTTACTGTGTTACTAATAGGGTAGAATCCAACATTTAAATATTTTAGTATATACATTACATTTTTATGCAGACCAACTTCACTGATATTTATCAATGTGTATTTGTGGTTTTTTTGCAGTTCTGTGTCCTACATGAAGAGGGCTGCCTTTCAGAATTAGCCGTGCTCCTTTCTGTGATGAGAAGCTTTCCTTGGATATAACTCATAGTATTTTTTCATTTGGCACTATACCTAAAGCAGTATTCATTTACCTCCTCTGTGTGTGTGGATTTTCTGATCCTACAATAAGTCATCTGGGCATGACAACTCATCCAGTTCAACTTAATAGTGCAATGAACTGGAGCAGGGAACAAACATTGTACAGTTTTACTTGCATTGTTCTGACTTTTTAAAGTCTATTTTTACATTGTATAGCATGTACTAAATCCTCCTGCACATTTTGTTGTTGGAAGGAAAGGTAAACTTTGAATAGTGTAAATAAAATAAGCCTCATTTTAAGGAATCCATATTTAAAAGCATCCTAAACAAAAATGGAGAAATTATCTTAGTCAGACTTGGAATTTAAGATTCGAGTTCTCCAGGACACTCCAGAAAGGCAATTGTGAAAGTCAGCAATCAACACTGCTTTGTAAATGGTGACTTTGAACTATACAACAGATTTGTTCATAGATTAGCAAATCCAGATTTCTTGGTTTGACATAAGTAATTGTGTGTTACTTCTTCTTGGTATTAACACAAACATCTGACTAATGTAATATTTCATGTTTGGTTTTATTTTCATTAATAATGTTCATGTGGCTTAGATATTCTCCCATATTGCTGCTATAATTTTACTGGTTTTAAAAGGTGTTTGATCTTAATGAAAATGCTTCAATATATAAACATTTTAAAAGGCAGTATCTTTTTAAAAATACATGTACAGTTTGAAAAACTTGCACCTGACTCCAAGTTAGTATTATATTGAGATGTTTGTTGTTGTGTATCTCTGAAATTTACTACAAATATCTCGTGTAAATTGTATGCAGTCTCCTCTGTGATGACATACCTGCATTCAAACAGATGAGAATGTATTTTACAAATCCTGTAAAAGACACATACCCCATAATCTCAACTTTAAATACTAGTCACAAGTAATTTTGCCAGTCCAAAAGATGAGATTGAAATGTAAGGAGTACTAATAAAAAAAATTTTAAAAAATCTAAAAAAACCAAAACAAACAACACCAAAAAATCCCCTAAAAACCCACTTTTTTCTGGGTTGAATTCCTATTGGTTCTTCATCCAGATGTATATACTGAATATCTCAAGACGTTGGAATATGAGGTTCTAAAAAGATAAACGTGTTTTCTTCAGATTTTTCCATTTAGAGTTGTCAGGGCTTTTGTTAAAGAGAAATTTGATCCTGAATACCTTGCATCATCTTTAATATTCAACGTTATCATCATCACCAAATACTATTTTGATCAGTAAAACAACATGGTTTGAAGATAGTTCTCATAATATTTTTTTTTTCCTAAAGGCCTCAATATTTTTGTCTTTTGTGCCTTTTTCAGCTTAAAATTCTTTTTCTCCTCCCTCTCCCCCACCTGACCCCCAATGGATACTTGCCAGCCTGCTCAGGAATAAATAGATCTTCTCCATAAGTGTGGCATATGTAAAGAAGTTTTTTTGTTGCTTTATTTTAATTAATTTGTGGCTTCTCTAAAAAGAAGGCAGCCATTTATTTGTGTAGCTGGTGTGTTATAAATTCATTATGGCATGCTTTTTGTGTAGAAATTATTGATGTTGTCTGTTGATGCCTGAAAATGAGCAAAGGGGATGATGACCCTGCTTTATTTTAAAAAAGGTGCACATGTGAAACCCACCATGTCTCTGTGTGAGATTATTCAGAGGTGCTTCAATCTCCTGATGAGGCTTGAAGTGACAAGATGGAGCAAAATAAAACAACAACAATTAAGAGAAGAGTAAAAAAAGAGAAAAAAAGGACAACAACAAAAAAACTTCTGTCAAAGTTTATGTTATTTGTAACAAATCTTGGATTACTTAAAGTCACAAACTACTAAAGGTAATGAAACTGGAAATAAAGACCAGAAAAAGCTTTACAATATAGAGCTAAGCATCTGCTTGAGTATTTCATGCCTCTCATCAGACTAAACAAAATTTCTTTATGAAAAGTACCTGTTTACCTTGTATGCATTAAACAACAGCTGCCAAATGTGGCAAGTATTATATGTATACCTATATATGTACATAAAAAAAATCAGATCTCAAAATATTTGAATAAAAAGAACCATGCAAATCTGCTTTTCTGCTGAGTTCTATGTACTTTGTATTTTCTACTATGCATTCTTTTTTTTCCAGATCCATTATTGACTCTTGCATTCTTTCAGGGAGATGGATCTCATTCTTCTTTTTAGTTTTAGCATGTGGCAATTACAAATGGCCACCCAAAACCAGCTGACAGATACCTTAGCAGAGATTTTGTGAAAATCCACTCCATTTTTGATATGAAGAGTTCTGGAAGCAAATTTGCGCTAAAGTCATTGAATTTTAAGGTACTTAATTTATCTGTATCACTTCCTTTATTTGTTTGTTTATTTATTTATCTAACCCTTTTCCTGTGTTTCAGGTATTTTGTTTGAAGTTTATTCTCTTCATAAATAGAGTTAAAATTCTGAGTCAGGGTCTGTCTGGACAGGATGTCAGAGCTAGTCAAGAGTCCTAAAATTACATGGTTTTAGTTAAGGGAATAAACTTGAAAACAACATCAGTTCCATACTGGTGATAGATAATGATGTAACTGGACTCTCAGCTGGTGTAGGGAATTGGTGATAAAGAACATCTGCTGTTGACTGTGCCAGGTAATTGTAGCCTTTAACTTGGAGTGCTATGGTAGTTGTTCACAGGATTGTTGCTTCCAGAGTGGATTACCTTGGGCTTCTTTGTGTGTGCTTGTCACTTGGAAACTGCAGCCAGACCAGAAATGGCACCCTGTGTGCTTGGCAGGGGTGTTGATAATCAAGTGTGTATCTGCTCAGGACCTTTCACAGCAGCTGCCTCCTCATTTCCAAAGGGATAATTTATGGTCTGGGTTTCAGCTTGTGAAGCTGTAGATGGTGCAGAGCCTGTGCAGCAGGAAGCCTGCCTCTCCAGCTCTGGCAGCCTCAGGCAGTGGACAGCAGCAGCCTCACTGGCAAAGCTTTCTAGTGGAGTGCTTGTGGTTCTGATGGATCCAAACCGGAACCTACTGACTCCTCATGTCATTCTGCAATCTTCCTTTTGGACACTGATGGAATTATTATTTGATTCAGATACTAATCCTGATTTTTAAAACTCACGAACCTCCCAAGTTATCCCCAGATATATAGGCCTTCCAAAAACCACTAAGACTAAACAGCAGTGTTTATTTTGACCCTGAACAGAAACACTGTGTGATACAGGCAATCTGCCTGTTTTAATGCAAAGACAATACAATTTACTTTTAAGGTGTCTACAATTTTGCAGGTAGCAATGTGATTGGAGCATTTTTAGGGGCTGTCTAATGATGGAGAAGTGCTAGTTAGCTTCCTTACAAAGTTTCTTACAGATGAGGAACCAAAAGGAATGTGTTAAAGTGGTTTGTCCTGGTGAAATGAACTGGTGAAATGGTGCTATTTGTATTGAGTTTGGATACAGTCTTAGTGAGAGCCCACCTTATTCGAGCTGTGTGATGGCTTTTCCAGTTGAAGACACCGGCACAACTGCCATCAGAAAC
This sequence comes from Hylia prasina, assembly GCA_013397195.1. Classification (NCBI taxonomy): domain Eukaryota; kingdom Metazoa; phylum Chordata; class Aves; order Passeriformes; family Sylviidae; genus Hylia; species Hylia prasina. The sequence continues at coordinate 277,922 of VYXD01009137.1, read as the reverse complement.
AGGGATATCCTTTTATTTATGTCCATTCTGGAACTAGCAGTCTGAAACAGTTAGGATTAGAAGAGGGCTAGGATTAACATCCTTTCTGGAGTTGGACCGCTGAATGCTGCAATACCTCTCCAAGTAAAAATGTGACATGAGCCCATTCCCAGCTGGTCCTTATTTTCTGCTTCGGATAGAAATTTGTAGTAGAATCGCTGTAATGGCTCATGGCTTTTTAAGATCTGAATATTGCAGGTTACAGACGACTGTGGCATTCAAGAATAATACCGTTCTTTCCAAAATGAAACCCTTAAAGGACTGTTTTCTCTCAGGCAAGTGTCAGTCTGAAATGCGTGTGCTTGCCACAGGATGGCAGCAATCCATCACCTCTGGAGCTTCGCTCGGTTCCGGTGTTGCGCTCGAGATGAAACCCAAAGATAAGCTGTTCACACGCGATCACTTTGTGAATGTGGTATGACAAGCACGGGAAAGGCTTTGTGTACAATCATTATTAATTTAAGCCATGGTTTACAACGTTTGTGACAATGTGACAATTTGCTTAGCTACAAAAGCTAGCCCTGGGGATGAGCTCAGAATACTTTCTCATATAGCAGTTGGTATGGAAGCTCATTCTGTGGAGGGTTAAATACTGAGGATAAGGTAAGTAATCTCTTTTTAATGCTCCCCAGTGAGCACATATTTCCTACCAGTATCTGAGGGGTTTTCACCTTTAGGCCTGTGTTTCCTCTTCCTAAGGCCATCTGAACTATGCATCCCTGCAGTGTGATGCCCATCTGCAATAAAGCTTCTGTTCCCATGGAATTCAGGGCCTTTTTGAAGACATTCCGTGCCTGGAGCCAGTAATTACTATATTCATGTCTGGGTACAACTACTTATAGCGAGTTTGCTGTCATCTCTTTTGAAACCATAGATTAATTTTTATATCCATGCATCTGACCGCACTTGTAGTGGTGGTCCCTGATTGGTTCTGTGGCCAGTGACTTGCCCCAGCACTGACTGGTAAAAGCAAGACTCTGTGAAAGCTGAGGGAGCTTTATAGCCATTGCCATGTAAAGGATCTTGTGAAATTAAATTATTCTTCGAAGACCTTACTTCATGAAAGCTGAGCCTTTCTGTTAGAGAATACAGTTTTAAGCATCAAAAAGTGCAGGGGCAAAATAGGATTTGTAGCCAGCAAGTTCTGCCCTGGCAGACAGTAAATCATGCTGCCTCCAGCCAGGGATACTCATCTCCCTGTCCAGCACTGCAGGTGTGCACTAGAGTGCAGGGCCAGTCTCTCTCACCCCTAAGCCCAGTAATGACTACAAACATGAGCTGTGCTCATCCTAATGGTCCTTCTGCAGAGGCATCTCAGCTGCTCACAGAACCAGAGCTGCCCTATGCCTAAGGGAGCACTACAGACTAGAAATTCCTCCAGCAGGGGCATAAAGGCAGGGGTGAGCCAGTCTGCATGGTGGCTGATGAGAAAGGGGGTGTGAGGAAAGCAAGTGATAGGGAGAAAGCCCTGGGCTTCAGGGAAGCAGACTTGGGCTCCTTCAGGCAGATTGATATGGGGTGCTCAGCTTCCCCATAACAGAGGTAACCAAGTAAAAGTGAAGGCAAATCTTAGCTTCACAATGAGCAACAAAAGGATGCTATAAATGTCAACTCTATTGCTAATAATATTCTCATATGACTCAGTATGGAGAGCCCCGTACCAGAGAAGGCATGGGACTTTCTCAAAGCTGTTAATAGCACTCTGACAGGTAGACTTTCCTGACTGCTTCTGCTAGTCCACAGAGCAATGCATCAATTGCTGTTCCAGAGCAATCCAAAAAATATGTTATTTTTGTCAATTCTTTTCCTTGCAGAGATGATGGAAAGTGCCCTGAGAGTCTTTGCCCAGCTGTTTGATGACATGTCCCTTTGGGGTCTGCAAAATCATTTTCAGGTGTTTGAAGGAATATACCCTGAGTCAGTATAATACTGGGATGACACATTTATATAACCAGAGTCAATAATCTGAGCCCGTGCCAGGAATAGTACTGAGAGGAGAAGGACTTGAACTCCTCTTTACTGCAGATCCCTTTTTCCCATGGTATGGGAGACATACTCCTTCCAGTATTGGCTGCATGTAATGGGGGTAGATGGGGGCACATCCAAATCTAAAGAGACAGAAATCATATCCTTTGGTGATAGCTGTGAAGATGCTTAGAGTCAGAAAACAAAACAACGTGTGGAAAGTCCTGAAGGAGGTAGGAAAGGCAGAGCTGAGATTTACCATCATTGAGAGTGTCAGGCCAGAGGCAGGATCAAGGATCTGTTTAACAAAGCATACCTCCTGATCCCTGAGATTCTAGCAGCTATACCTAAGGAGAGGGAATCATTGAGCTACTGGCAATACCTGTATGATGTCACATGACATAAAGATTTAGGTTACAGATTTAAAGATTTAGGAGGATAATTGTGAATTTGGTGTCTTCTGTCACAGCTATCCACTTGCTGTTCCTGCAGTGGAAATGCAGGCTCCTGAGCTCTGTACCTCATCACAAGGATGGCACCAAGAGGCATCTGATAGGGGATTTCCTTCTGCTGTTCACACAGGTCAAAAGGTTTTTGTTCTTGACTAACAGCTGATTGCAGTAGTTGTATTTATCCATTCTCAGTCTCCTGTTGCCGTCAGTTTTCATTCCCAGAAATCCCAAACAGGGTAGAAAATCTAGCACTTCTGCAGAGAGCCATCTCGGCTGCCGTGCTGTGAATTAATGCTGTGAATGACTTCCCTGGGTGTTTTGCTGTGGGGAAAGAAGGAACCTCATAGAGAATGGAGACACAACCTCCTGTCTATGACCAGTTGCTATTGTTTTTTGGTTTTGCCTCTGTCACTTGAAATTATACAGATTTTTTTAGTCTTTTTCTTGCTCCAAGTGGAAGTGAACATTCAGTAGTAGTACTGCCACAATATGGATAGTTCTACCAACTCCTCTTTCCAGTCTGGATGTTAGAAAATCAGTTCTTGTAGCCTTTTAAAGGAAATTTCCAGCAGCCTTCAGCTTTACAATTCTTCTCAAGAGATACCATGTAATTGAAAGCATTATGAGAAAGCAAACATCTCTTACCTAGAATCAGAAAAGAACCATAAAACTCCCCTCAGGTGCAAGCAAGGCTCAGATCACTTGCCTGAATTGTGGCTAAGCCCTGAGACTGACAGGGAATTTTGGGTTTGCCTGGGAAAATAAAATGTTCTTTGTGAAAAGCTTTGGCACCCTAATGGTGCAAAATGCCGTTCAAATTTTATCCTTTATTTTTCCAGTTTGCATTGGTAAAGTGACCTGAGAACTGAGAGTGTTTAGAAAGCTCATTTCTTGTGCGTCTGTGAACAGTGATGGTCTCTGTTTTCCCTCAGCAGATACAGCCTCGGCTGACCTGCTCAAAGGATTATGAGCAAAAGTGGGCAATGTGATGAAGTGCCCCCAACTCTTTGGCCATGTCAAGTTGCAGTTTGGATGTAAATCCTCACCTCTTCTGACCTTGCTTGGTAGCATGTGCTCTTGCCCAAGTAAGCAGCCCATTTATTTATACACCAGGCAAACAGCCCTGTAAAGCTGATACTGCTTTTTTTTGAAGTGCTGAAGAACTTTGCCATTTATTTACAAGATCAAAGAGACTGTAATTTTCAGGCAAGCCACTCTGAAATCCCTACTGGAGTTATCTGTTCCTGTTTTTTTCTCTAAGAAGTCATCTGCTTCCTTCCTTTCCCTAAATTCATCTCAGACCAGAGTCCCTGCAAAGAGCATTGATGTTTAAAAACTTTCCAGTGAAAGAAGAGACTGTTTTCTCTTCTGTGGGTCTTAATGTTGTTCTGAATCTAATCCTCTTGTAGAAATGCTGCATTCATTCACACGGAAATGCTCTTTTTAGCTTCATATGGTTTTTCAGTGAAAGTTACTGGTACCCATTACCTTTTTGTCAGCATCTTTAATTTGAAGTTGCTGTGTCAATACCATTTTGTTATAGAGATCAACTTAGAAATGTGAAATGCTTGGAAGTTTAACAAAAAACAACAAAAAAAATGTCTTACATCTTGCATCAATGTTTCCCATGAGAAAGGCTGACATCTATGGCCTGTCTACCACCATGGCATCTTGCAGGCTGCTGAGGTGATGATATCTCTGTCTGTTGTAAGACTGTTGATCCCAGCCTTGTGGTGAAGACACAGACAAATAACCATCCTTTTTAAATGTCTTTTTAAGAGAAGAGGCTAGGAAAGTTTATTAGTAATTCTCACTTGGCATTATTATGCCAAGAGAAAGCTTTGCCTGAAACCTCTTATAATCCTTACATATGAAACTAGTTCTCTGTTGCAGGACTGGGACTGGCACATTGCTTCAAATTTGCAGGGAGGACCAGGCTGATAGAGTGATGGCACCCTGCTTTTTTTTTTTCTTTAGGAAATGCTGCCAGAAAGCAGTCAGCTTCAAATAAACCCAGTGACTTGAAAGAATATATTATGATTTTGTACAGGTCCTGGCTTTTGGATGGGAAAGAAAAGAAATGGGTACTTCAGCTCCATTAAATCCTTACAGAAGGAACTGTGAAGGGAATCAGCCTTTCTCTACCTAAAAGCCCAGGAAGAGGGAGTGGGGTGGGCAGTGATGATGAGGGGAGAGATGGCTGAGGTGCTGCAAGAGACACGGGCACCTGCCTGTGCTCCTGTCAGCCCATCACCCCATTCTTTGGCAGACGTGTGATGCATGCAGGTTTTACCCACCTGCCAGGTGGAACCCGGGGCTCTTGCACTGGGAGTTCAAGGGGCAGGAGCAGTTCCTCACAGGTGCTGGGGCTGAAGTACAGCTGGTGCTGGGGCTCAGGTGTTAGACAGTGAGTGGAGCAGCAGTGCTGCCTCTCCTGCTCTGCCTCTGAGGTGCACTGCTTTGGAATCACCAGCTGATTGTTTCATCTGTAGGGTAACCTGTAATGTATTTAGTGTGCTTCCAAAATATTCTTAGGGAAGCCAAAGCCCTGAAATTTGACAGAGCTTTCTAGCATTATGAAATATATAGTATTTGTGACATTTTTCACTTTCTTTCACTGGTGTTGTTGCAAATGTGCATGAGTCTTGTCTTTAGTAAATAAAAGCTTAATGGAGTCAAAGTTTCTTCTGTAAATTCCCACTGCTTGTATGGATGTACAGCTCCTTCCTCTCTAATAGAGTGAGTATGTACAATTTGGTTATAAAATATTGTCTATGCGCAGTTTGTTGGTGGAAATCTGTCTGCTATAAAATGCCAAATTAAATTCTGAGCCAGAATGGAGTCTCTGCACCTAACACTTGTATTCTGTGGCATAATGATGCTTCTGTTAAAACTGTTCATGTCAGGAAATAATGTCTGTGATAAAACTTGTGGGGTTTACCATATGCCCCAGATACCTGAGATTTATGCAGAATTCCTTTGGCAGTCACACAAAAGAGCCAGTAGGTACATAGTGACAATCCAAACCTCAGTTTGCTTTTATAGAAATTGTACTCTTGACTTCTTCCCCAAGTTTGGAAGAGAAACTGAAGTGGTATGTCCAAGAATAATGGTCCCACAAACTTTCCAGAGTGTGGATGTTAGAGTCATATATCCTGTTCAACAAGGGAACAAGGGACCTTTACCATTGCGTAAGTATAAATACAATGTTTGGGTCTTTTTCATATATGTGTGGAAAATTACTAGCCTGAAGTCCACTAAATCACATAAAGGGAAGGAAATTTCTGTCTTCCTCTTTCCTGGGAGCTCAGACGTAAAGACTTGTGAGTACTGACGTTTCAATGTATGGATCAAAGCCCAGTATAAGAGATGAAATAAAAGAGTAATATTTGATGTTAAGCAACAATATAGAAAGTAAGAAAAAGTGTCTTGTTGTCCATAAAACTTTATAGTCTTGAACTGATTGTGTATTGTTATATAGCTTGCAAGTGATTCTCCAAACACTTGGACTGTTTTTAAGTGACCTCCTAATAGATGAGATGCTTTCCAAGCTCTTATCTTGTTTGTGTGAATGACATTCTCAGTATTCTGGAAATGTCCATTATCCCTGTGAGTGCATGAGATGTACAGGAGCATGAACCAGGTATCAGAAGAAAAACATCTTTCTTTTTCGGGATTCTGGGAGGATCATTCTTTCTGATTTTCAACAGAAAGTTACAGGAAGTCCATAAAGGGTAAGAATCCATAAAGAGAAGAAACCAGCATGTCTAGGACTCCTCTGATGCAGCAGTTTCCTAGACTGGTCATTGTTATGAGCCACGCCTACCTGCTCCCACACCTGCTGGAATGCTAATATTAAACATTTCATAGGAGTCTACAAGATGTAGTTTGTAATAGCAACAGGCACCTGGAAATATTGATGTGGATTCAGCTGACAGAAGCATAACATCAGGTTAAGATTATTTATATTTTCAGTGATTTCCTCCTCCTGTTGTGTATTCTCTTAATCCAGGATTAAATTCTAATTGTGGTGTAAGTCCTTGGAAAGCTCATCACTTTGAATGGAAGTTCTAGGAAGACAACATTCCTGAGGTTTGAATGGGAAGTTGCAGAGTGTGAGACTTACTATCCTGTAAATTCTGGATGTTTTATGCAAGACAAACACAAATAACAGTATTGAAGACAGAAACCTCACAGGCCATGTTCTTGGACATGATGGGCAATGCTATGAAAGCACAGTGCCCTAGGTTTTGCTCTATTTGATGCTGCCTGCACATAATCTCATATGAACATGTTAAGATAAAAGTCAGTGTTGCTTTGCTAGTTTGGATGTTGGAGCTGAACATGCTCAGTGTCATCAAAAGCGATTAAAAACATCATCCAAAAGGAAACCCACACTTTTTCAAAGTGGTCAGAATCAACCTGTGCATAATTTGACACAGCACAAGAACACATGGAGTTAAGCAGGAGGCTTGCTTTTTTCTGTAATTTTTTATGATGAAAAAAACCTTTAGTGAAGCCAATGCAGCTCTGTCAGCCACAGCCTGATCTGTGTAACCAGTAGGCCCACAAATACAATTATTACTATTGCTAGTGATATACCACAGGCTATGTACTGGCCCTGCAGTATTAGGGCATGTCAGGTTTGCTTTGCCTCAAATTGCCTTAACCTGCCTGGAACTTCATTCTAGCTGGCTTAGCTGTGACAGCAGTTTATTTTAATTATCAGGTTACTATTTCCTGATTTGATCATGGGATATAATCACCATATTTGTACAGACAAGAACAGTGAATCATTATTTTGTGTAAAGAGAAATGTTTATTCCATCATTTAATATTGCAATGTAAAAGAAAAAAGGCCTGGCCTGGTGATTGAGGGCTGCCTGTGGCAACCCAAGATGCAGAGGAGAGGGGTTCAGACATGAAGAGGATAAGAGAAGAGGGCATGGGAATGTCAGTTAAGAGCTATGGACAGCTCAGCGACGCACAATTAAATGTAAACCTTGGACACAGGCAAAACTGGTTTATAGGTGGCAGAGGAAACAGAAAAGAGGTATACAACATATGTAAGATTTTTTTTTTAATACAGGTCATTCATCCATAATGTGGAGTTGCAGACAAAATAAAAAGAACAAGCTGTAAAGTAAGAATGAAAATGTACCAAAAGAAATCCTGAGCGAATTTTAGAAAGAGAAGGAAGAAATCAGCAATTTCAACATCATGCTGTTTGGGCACCCACCATCGTGTTCCTTCCAGAAAACAAATGGGAAAATTATGGTCCCTGTAACCATTTCCTCCCCTGACTGAAGCTAACTGCATTAAGACTCAAGAGAAAGAGTGAAAGGTAAGTATAACACCAGGGAGAATGATAGGTGCTAGGAAGTATGTGTTGTATTGGATAGTTATTGAGACTTTTTCCCATGTTACTGTTCTTTATTTATTTTCTTTTGAGAAATGAAATACATTTGAAAAGATTTATGTTTCCCTTTTTCTTCCCCTGTCTTATTCCCTAATTTGCTGAATTTGCAATAGGTTGCTTAGTCCTTAGAATGCAACTTTAAGATTCTCCTGACATTAAAATCCTGCTGATACATGAAATGCTGGAGGTTTTGTTCTGCCTTTTCTGCAGAGAGTGATTTCTTCACATGAGTCAAAGTCACAGGACACTCAGTACACTTGCCCCTGTTAGTGTACTCCAGAGCTTGGTAAGCAGAAAAACCCCAACACATTCTGCCTTTTTGAGCCAACACCTAAGAAATTAGGGATCACTTTTCATGTTTTAAAACATGCACCATTTTGAAGTTGCAGGCATATGATGCAAGCCCATAATTGTGGAAAATTGATGTTCTCTCTGGGCTCCCCTCCGAACTGGAGCAGCCAAGCACTGCTGCAACACAGAGAGTAAAAGCACCCCAGTGACAGAGCACCAGCCAGCCACCTTTTTGAAGTGGGTTTGTTTAAACCTGCTACTGTAATGAGCTCACCAAGGATGACTGGAAGGCTTTTAAAGCCAAAAAGCCAAGTTTTACTCTGGCAGGAGCTACAGTAACATTCCTTTTATTTAAAAAAATAAATAAATAAAAAAAAATTAAAAATCAGTACAACTCATGAAGGCAGGTTGGAAATAAAAGAGCTCAAATCTTGGATTCCTTTGTGCCACAGAGAGGATCCTGCCTTTTAGCCACTCCAACAGTGGTTGCCAAGAGTGGCCCTACCTCTTATTAGGAAACTCTCTATCACCTCAGAAGCAGGACTTCCCACACTTCACTTGAGATCTCTCACAAACTGATTCAGCTGCCCAGAAGGTTTTAATTTCCTTTACCATCACCTAACCTGCTTGGTGTAAGTTCAGCTCAGAGCAGGGAGTTTAAATAATACAAAGCTTCAGCCATCTAATCTGCACAAAGCATTTTCCATTCTCTTCCATCATCTTTCAACATGAAATGTATCTGAAGCAGCAAGGTAGCCTGTCTTAATATTAGCATCAATCTAAACAGTGTTCCTTGACAAATAGTTCATTTCAAACTGCATACTCTGCATAAGCACTGACCAAGCATTTTTTTCTGTCAGGTAGTTTTGTTTATCTGTCACAAGCCATAGAACACAACCCCTCAGAGAAAACTTAACATACAGGGTTGACGAGAACAAGAATAATGCATGAAACTGAATAGGCTAAAGCCCATAGAAATCAAGGCAGAAGTATGGATTTTACAATATATTCATTAGATTAAATTCTTAACTAAGTTTGGCAAATAACCCAACACAGGGGAAGAAATGTGGTGTAGACATTTAACTAGAGAATAGATAGCATGCACTTGTTTTCATGCTAAAATGTCACAGCAGGGGTTAACGTCCAGAGTCAAACAGGCATGTTTTGAAATATAAGTGGTCAAGTATGTTCCACATTATGATCACTCTTCACTTTAAACATTTCAAATGTGGTTTTGTTCTACAAAATTGAACATCGGTGACAAAAGAGCCAGTTCAGATCTGGTTCTTACAGGTAAGCAATTCCAAATGCAATTCCAATTACAGCAGGCACAGTCATTCCCATTTGTCCATCAACATGTTTTAAGCATTACTTACCTGATCTCAGGATTTGTTTCCTTTTCATTCAATGTGTGTTAGAAAAGAATCTGTGCAAATGCTTTCAAGAAGTGTATTTTATTGGAACCAAGGAAAAAATACATGATGTGAATTTGGAAAGAACTTTTGTCACTGATATAAAATGCATTTTCTGGCTACCTCGATGAAGTCCATAGGCATAACTCATCATTGTGTGACTGTTCATGGCAAGACTTAGTGATATCTTATTGAATAGTGACAGTTTTTCATTTTGTAGTGAATATTCTAATTAAAAATGTGAAGTAAAAATGAAAATAATTTATCAAAAAGAATCTATGTAGACATGTTCCAACTAATACACCATTGGATTTGCCTTGAAATCCCTCAATTATGTAACTGTAAAATCTCAGAAAAATTTATATCTTACAGAAACAAAACTGTATTTTCATTCTACACAACCAGTTTTCTATCTGCTTATGGTTTATTTTAACCCTATCCCTTCTGAATAGTTTTCCTTCTGCCTTCTCCTCCTATGGTCCTTTCCTTTAACCCATGTACAACAGGTATTGTAAAAAAATAGTGCTGTGAAAACTTACACCAACTTTCTGACATAATCACTCCTTTGGCAACTGCCCAAATCTCTGTGCTCCTCAGGGAAAACAGGTGCTTGTTACGAACATTCATCATATATTTTGTGTCACATGCAGATTTTCATTTTCAGGATTTTTCTGGGTTTTTTATTGGAAACAGTACACTGGATTCTAATGTAACCAGACTGAGTATGTCAGGCCAGTTAGTGCTGCTGTGATACCTGCCTTTTTGTACTGGTGTATACGTCACGTTGAGAGAACTTAAGAGAGGCAGATAGGGAGGATTCAAAGGCTGTTGCACACGTTAGCAGCACAAATAGGAGGTACTGCTGCCTTATATCTGCTCTAAATGGGCTTTGCCTGCTGCTGCAGGGACCACGGGTTGGTTTGGTATCTTGGTAAAATGGGCTTTATTGCTCATCTGGTCATTTCATCTCTTTCTTTAGTCGGATGTCCTGAGATATCAGTGGTTTTGGGGTCTCTCCTCGCTCATTTACCTTCGGGCAGCAGCAGCCCGGAGCGCGACTGCGGCCGCGGGTGCAGAGGGCAGGGGCCGTGCGGGGCCCGAGAGCAGGACTGAGGTGTCCTGTGGCTGCTCCCGGCCGGGGCTCGCTCCGAGCTCTGGCCCTGCACAGGTGGGTGCCTGTCCCCGCAGGTACAGGTCACCGTGGGGAGGGGAGGCTGAGCTTGGGGCAGCAGGGCGGGCGCAGAGCAGGGGCCGCAGTGTCCCCAGGGTCCCCGGTGTCCCCAGTGTCCCCAGGCGCGTTGGCATTGTTTGTGTCCCTTTGCGGACCCAGCCTGCAGCTCCTGTGGATTTAGGAAAGGGGTGCTTTAGCGTCCTTTCGTATCCAAGTGCATTTTTCACATGCCTTCCCATAGCTGTGTCAAACACCCTGTACCACCGCAGCATTTTAGTTTCCTTGTCCTTCTGTAGAACTGCCCATAGCATATGCTGCTGTAATCCTTTCAAAGCACTTTGTGAAGATAGCGAAGGCACTCGGGGATAATCTCTGTGAAGCCACTAAATTGGTCACCACCAAAGCCCTGGGAGACGTGAAATTGGGCTCCTGTAATCTGCAGAGGGAGCCTTTCTCTCGCTTGGAAGCGCGGTGACCTGCGGACGCACCAAACAATCCACATCAATTTGCAAAGCCTCTGTTCTTCACTGGCGGATGCCACCAGAGGGAGGAAGGAGAGAACTGCAAGCCAGTCAAGGTATTAATCACTCAGTGTGTGAAGACCGGGGTGGGGGGAAAACAATCACCAAAAAGGATGTTTAACCATGGAGAGCAGTTTACTCAGATTTCTTTTTTTTTTTTTTCCTTAAATACAAAAAAAAAAAAAGTCTTTTTTTCTCTCTTTCTTCCTTCTTACTGTTATTACAAAGGATAAGGCTTAGCAGAAGACTTTCTGATTAAAATGTAAAGTTGAAGTGTCCATGGAGGTGTGGTATTTCTATGAAGCCAGAAGAAACTCACAACTGGGAAAAATCAAAATTTAAGTTCAGGGTATAAGGGCAAATAATATAACTTGCCTTTTATTTTGGCTAAAAAGAATAATTATCATACTTATTACCAATTAAAGGGCTTGTGCCTAAAGAGGTCACATTTATGTAAACAATACAGTTTCCTTGCATGAAAAACCCTCTCTACTGGTTGTCCCTCTCCCTGTTTAATCAAAGCAGGGAGAACTAGCACTAGTGTGACAATAGATGCCAAACTCAGACCTGAAAGTCCAGGCCTGTGCCATGGAAAACTGCTTGTGCACAATGGGAAGTGGTTGGCAACGCTCTGCCAACTCAGCACTGCCTGTGGTGCAGCAGATCAATGCTCCCTATGCTTGCCATGAGTGTGGATTCCTGTAAGGGGGGAAACAGCGCCTGGTTCCGGGATACCAGGGCCTGGCTGCACAGCAGGAGAGACCTGCACAGTGTGAGGCTGTGCCTCATTGCAGGGGGAAATTCTTGGGGAGCTTTTCTCTTTCCTCTCACTAAGCTGAGGAGCCTTGCCCAGGGGCCTTGGACTTCTCCCACAACTGGGCTGTTGGGTGGATGTTTCATTTCCAGAGAGAGTAGAGGGAGCATGGACCAGGTTTCTGCCCAATATAAAGTGTTACCCTTTTGCACGTCTTTCCCTTGATAGTTGATAAAATACACTCTGATGAAGATATAAGCATTCATGGACAGAGATTTTGTGATGGATTCTATGCTGAGGACCTCCTCTCTGACCCAAGTTCCTTGTCTTGAAAGTAAGTGATATTGCTGTGCTTTGTTGTGGGCCTTCTTGAGCATTTGTGAATGTCCTTGGGCACTGCCTTCAGCAAGAACTCTATCCCTACCCTCCATCTGAACAGTGATCTGATCTACTCACAGGTGGATAACTAGCCTGGTTAATGGCTGCTGCAGCTCATTGCTGAAAATGTGTGATTGTGCATGTGTTCCCTGGGAAAGCTGATGCACATCCAAGTCTTTGCTGGGGGCCCAGGGTACCTAAATGTCAATCTCAGAGAGCAGCACCACAGCAGAGAAAAGGCCACATGTGCTGGGCACTCCATACACCCTTGTGAGGAGTGTGTGCATGGTCAAGAGATGCCTGAAGTTAGGTGGGATGGGAATATTGGGGCCAACCTGGAACTGTTGCAGAAGCACAGCAGTGAAGGCCTTTGGCCTTAAAAGCACTGCTAGGCACATTTTTAATCACTGAGCTGGTAAGTCCTGGTCACTCCACCACAGTCTGCCAAGCAGAGAGCTTTAGGAGGCTTGTCAGGGCTCAACTCCAGCTGTATATTGATAGGTCTTATAGGGAGTGAGAAGGTGGAAGTGGCAAGAGGCTGGGAAAATCAAGCCACTGGGCTGCAGAAATGTGATGTTTAGGAGCTGCCAGACCCATCCTGCAGACTTTAGGTCAGAGGAAGAGAGAGCAGTAGTCCAGTGCCTGGTACAAGAGCGAGAGGCTGGGGACAAGCCAAGCCAAGCCTGTGACCCTTGCGAGGCACTTGGCTGAAGCGAGAGCATGGGTCACTGTCCTCACCTGCAGCAGGAAGGTGAGAGGAATCTCTCTTTCATCACAACATGGCTGTGTCTCCCTCCTCTCTGTAAAGGACTGCTCTCCCCTTTAATTCTTGTCACATTACCATTATTCCCCTTCTGTGTGGTGATGCTTCCATAACAAACACAGGGAAAGCTTGACACGAGCAGTCAGTCTGCTCCAGGGAGGACAAGTTCAGCCTCGGGACAGGGGAGATTAACAGAGAGGGGATCTGCTTTCTTTAGCTGGGTCCCACCACTGGGCCCATTTGCTGCCCAGGGTGAGAAGGACAAGCCAATGCAAGACAGGCACAGGAATTTCAGTGCAGTAAGAATGTGTTGATCACCAGGAAACTTTGCTGCTCCAAATGAATTCATTTAGATGCAAATTTTCTAGTTATGACTACAACTTGACTGGTAAGAGAGCCATATCTTAACAACAATCATTGATACCTCAGAAAAGACTAACAGTGTTCCTGGCTGACTCAAATCCCATGCACTTCAACAAAACAAGACCTCATTTTTCAACAGTATGGGATAAATCCCACATCATACTTGGAGCTTACTCCAAGACTTGAGGGTACATAGCAGTCTAAAAATATGATCCAAAGTACTTACATTTTTTTCACCCTGTACTGGAAATTACTTTACATTCTTTTTAAATTAACAACTATCCTGCTGGTAAAGTAAGTTAATAGATTATTTTTTCTGCTATGTTAAAGTCATATTTTCAGGTGGTGACACCTCCTTGTTTTTTTCTCACTGTGCCATTTTTTAATTTGTGTGAGATTTTTCCTGAATTTTGTTTGAACTAAAATTCCACTCATCTGCAGTGAAAAAAAAAAAGATGAAAGTAAAGCTAGGTAAGCAACATATCAGTATGGTGTGGGTGTGCCTGTGAGCCTGTAGCTTATGTGGTGTCACCTTATTTTAAAGGAAGTTGTCTCTTTTGTCAGATACACACTCTTCATCAGAGATTTTTGCACATAGCAGTAATGAGGATACAAGGAAATCTGCTGTCTTTTGCTGGCCACAGGTTCACAGGCTATATTAATAGATAGGATTAGTGAAGACGAGTAGGTCAGAAGGCTGCAAAGCTCCTGTCCCTCAAGATTTCCTTCTTTAGATCATTAGTCTTATTGAGAGCTCCCTTGAATACAGCGAGCAGAGACTGAGGAAAAGGCTGGAACCATTTTATTCACCAGGACATTCTGGGGAAGGGTGGTTTCTGGGTCAGAAGCTCCACTGAAAATGTCTGTCCAGTTTTCCTCACAGGCACCCTGGAGAAACAACAACATCAGTTTTCTGACCAGAGAGGCAGCTGTAACAGAGCAAGGAGAGACTATCATAGGTTTCTATCTGTTGGCTTTAGGTAGGTATTTGGTTTGGGTGTGAAACAAAACTCTTAAATGGATGTTGCTATCAAATTCAAAGTGATTCATTTGGGTTTTATTCCTAATGGAACAGAATGGTAGAAAATGTAACTTTTTTTTTAGCAATTGCAAGATCAGAGAGGTACAGAGCTTGCTTTTCTTAAAAAGAGATTTATAATCAATGCAGAAATCTTGAGGAAAAACAAATAGTCAAGCCTGTAAACTTTCAACTAATGTTCATGAAGCTTAATATGTGGGAAGATAAAAGAATTACCTTATCAGAAGTACATGATATTTCTGTTTCTTCTTCTGTTTTAGCAGCACTGAATAAATGTTCCCTGATTTTCAGAGTTGTAGCTGTTGACAGTCAATTGGCATCCTACAATTATCTTCTGGAGAGACACAAAATATGTTTTGAGGTTCTTAAATTTATTGTTTGTATTGTTCTTGCTTTAAATGCTGGGTGCATATAGAAATTGATTACTTCAAATAGGATCTAAGAAAGACCTAGGTACTGCAACCTTATCCTGTGTTAGTCACAATACCAAGTGTTTCTTTTAGTTCCGCTGGAAGACAGCTAGTGTAAGTGTCTAACAGGAGTGAAAATGGCACTCAGTATAAATGCACTCTGATATCACTTTTGTAATTTTGTTTTGTTTGTTGAAATATTATCTATTTTGGGCAGACTTATTGCCTGACACAAGGAAACTATGAAATTTCAAAGAGTGCAAGCATGCTAGGTAATAAAAAATCTCAACCATAGAACCTCACAGAAAAATAGAAGAAAATTGAACTTTTATGAAATCTGTTCTTCTAAACAGTATGTACAAAAACGTTTCTGTTTTTAAATGATTGGCCTAACAATTTTTTTTATTCTAAACTTATTACATATTTCAATTAACTTATTAGCCCTCTGCTTACACTTGACAAATGCCTGTGGAAGTTAAAATGTTAAATGCTAAGTGTGTTTACATGAGACTTTCTTACTTTTACCTATAGGAACTGGGAAAGTTGTGCTTAGAACAAAAACAGAGATTTTAGTAGAAATATGTATGGTTTTTTCTTAGGAGAGTTGATTAGGAGAGTGGTTGTAAGTTGATTAGGAGAGTGGTTGTAAGGTAAATCAGAGGTATTCCAATTTATCCCCACTCCATTCACATCTGCGTATCCCCTTGTGAATGGCTGGGAAATGTCTGCACCACCAGCTAAGGAATTAAGCAGTTGCACTTAAGACTAGAAAGAACATCTTAGGTCAGCAAGGCCAGTCCCCTACTGAGACAATGCATAATCTCATTTACACAGCTACTATGCTCCCTCATATAACTGGCTAGGGGGTTTTTGGTGCTCTTCCAATTGAAAGAATGTTCCTGATTTTGTTTCTTGGTTGGATAGGAGCCTTCACCTAAATTCTTAGCTAAAGTGATCACAACAACTTTATACAATTTTTGGTTACTCCTTTTAATTGAAATAATTTTTTTGCCTGCAAATGATATCCTATGGCCAATCTATGTTCCTGAAGGAACAATCATACCTTGAGGTCAACCTCCGTATTCATATATTAAGCAACTGAAGGAATTTTACTTTGTTGGTTGGTTGACTGGGGGGCAAAGGGTAATTATATTTATTTATCTCCTCTCATAATCCTCTCATCTTTCCCCCTGTCATCCTAGCAGCCTTATAGCCAGGACTGAATACAACATCCAAGCAATGTCTTGCCATCACTATTCACATTCATATTTACACTCTATCAGCTCTACGGATCCCTCCCAGTGTTTTCTCTGCATCACAATGGTAGTTCAAACTTCTTCTATCAATCAACCAGCAGAGATGTTCTCCTCTGCTGCTTCCTGGGAGGGATCTCACATCTAGTAAATATCTAGGTGCCTGAGTGTTTAGACTACTGGGGTTTGGTTTCTTCAGATCCTTCAGCCAAGCTTACAAGTGCTTTGCATGTCATAGTTACTGTTCTTGAAACTTACCTCAAGATTCAAAACTCAAGTTCCTTTTCTTGCAGACTATGTGCTAGTGCTACTAGTAGTAGCACTTCTCCAAGTGTAAGTGTAGTTAAAGTTAAAGTAAGTGTAAAGTAAGTGTAGATCCAGTTAAAATTGATGGATGTAGGTATACCTTTTGGAAATGATAACTTTTGAAAAAATCTGTCAGTCATACATAAATCAGGAAAGTCCTAATTTCTTTTCTCCTCAAAGGTCTACTGTCCACTTCTGCAAGCACCAGCCCCAGCAATTTATAGTTATTAGTTTTATGTAATAAACCACCAATAACTAGTTCTGTCCAGGGAGCCGTGGTGTGGCAGAACAAGTTCTCTGTCATACAGACACCCTCTTGCCCATCTGACAGCAGAGAGAAAAGGCCAGTCCATGTGCTACCTTCCTGTACCTCTGGTGCTTTAAGGGTCTGGCAAGACAATCTACATTGGCAGGAGCCTATGGATACTTCCTCACCCAAAGCCCCAGAGATGTTCATATTTGACACTCTTGGGTTTTGATGCCTTAGAAAATGGCTTCAGTGATTGCACTTCTGTAGTTATTAAATGTTTTCTTCTCTTTTGAATCTAAGTATGGCAGTGCAGCTTCTTGCAAATTCTGATGTACTTTTCTAAAACCAAAGAGATGTGATTGGTGTTGGCATTTATCCAGAAGATGGGGTTCCTCTGAACCTCCTCACCTTCACAGGATAAAGTCCTAAAAACCTAACTATATTTGGCCAAGCCTCCCCAGAGTCACACATCTTGACAGAGGACATGAATATCCAAAAGCCATGATCTGACACCTTTTGCTGAGATAAGACCTCTGTGTGTCCCCTTCTGGAAATTCTCACAGGTCACAGGTAGCACAGCTGTCATTTGTGACAGACAGGACACTGATGCATGTGTTTGTTGTACATGGTACAGCAGCCAGGCAGTTTTGGATCCAGGTGAGGGATCCTCAGTACGCTGCAGGGAAGACTGAGCACAGTGGTGTCACACACTGACACCACAAGCAAACCAGTAGGAAGAGTGTGGTGCATTTTGAAAAAGCTGATGGATTTTGAGATCACTGTGGTGCTTCTTGACACCCAAGCCACTGTTCCACCATTCTCCTGGACCAGCAAAGTGGTGGGAAGGTGCAATGCCTATCCAGCAGCAGTGATCCATTCTTAGAGGGACTGTCTGCAAGGGACAGCAACCGCTGTGTTACCCTGCACCGGGTCACCTGCATCAGCATCCTCCTTCTGGAGGCAGCACTCTGCTCCCACCCTTCCCTTCAATGAGCTCAGAACTGTCTCTAACAGACAGGTGAAAGCTTGTCCTGCTTCTGGGATTACATCTGACCCTTTTTTGCCTGTGCCATAAGAGGTGCAGTACTGTGGAAAATCCTTGTACAGTTTAAATGATGAGGTGCAATTTAAAAGAACTGCTCACTGTTGCTGGCTGCTAAAGATGGGGGGAAAATATAAAGATTTTTTGCTTCATAATTATTAACTGGAATTCTCAAGTTGAGGGTTTTTTCTGCATTTATACACAATCTGTTCTCTGTTTATTTCCCCAAGATTCCATTTGACTGGGCTTGTTAGAGTAAATATAAGGCATAAAAGGAAATTTTAAGTCAATAGGAGAGAGTATTTATTAAAGAACAAATTCTGATTTTTTGTGAGTGCTTCCTTCAGAAAGGCATGCTGAGTGCATTACCAATCCCATCAGAACAGACCACAAGAGCCAAAAACGCCTTTAAAAGGCACGCACTTCCGAATAGTAATAGTAAACTGTTACTTGACAAGTGACAGAATGAGTGTTATTTTGGGATTTTGTTTGACAGATAAATCTGAGAAGGTGGGAAAGGAAACAAGCTATTCACAGAACATTCATCCCCAAAATTATGGCATTTATTGAACAAATAATCTGTCCATGCTTTGTCAGGTCTAAAACAAGATGACTCTTCTCCTTCCTGCCAGAACTGGCAATATGCCCTGGACAGGATATTGTGTGCATAATTGGCAGCAAGGACTGAAAACAGAGTAGGGTCACTTCACAGTTGCAATAGTTAATGACAGCTTTGCAAATTCTCTGGATTTTATCACTGTTTCAATTAAAGTTTTCTGGGCAGGAAATCTTTTGCAGCAAGCCTCTTCTGATAGGCATTTATTTGTGTATATGTAGTTGTGTAAGTAACTGATTTCATTCATGCCTGCTCTGCATTAAGGTGCTCAATCCAATTTCTGCCCTAGAGAAGGGTTATTTGCTGAAGAAAGAGCCTGTTTTGTCTTGTGATTCTGAGCCTCACCTTTTGCTCTCATTTCTTGAATTCTTCCACTTAAGGCTTCATATTTTAAACTGCTTATGGCTGAGTTGTAACACCCATTTTTCTATTTCAGTCTTGCCAAGTTTTACAAGTAAAGGCCATGCAACAATGTCTAATAAGAGCAAGTCTAAATAGGAAGCATAATAACCTATTTTGGCTGGGCACAGGTGAACTAATTTATTGGAAAAGTGGATGACCAGCTCAGAGCTATCAATTCGCTTGTGCCAAATTTAGTTCTTTGGAAACAACGTTAACAATGAAACTGCATGCAGCCTCAGGTGCCTATTGCTTGTTCAAAGACCATCTCAGGTACATTAGAGAAAAATAGGGCATGTCTGAATGCATAGGCTTGAGTGATTTGACAGAAATATTTGCAAAATTATAATGTACTTTTTCAATATTCTTAGAGTTAATCTCAATGTTCTTGGTTGCTTTCAGCAGAAAGATTTTCAGCCTCCTTAGTCACTTTCTGGCTACTTTTCCAGTGCTTTCTTTGCATGGGCTGGTGGACATCACACTGACACAGGAGTTTGTGAATAACTGAAGGGCTGCCAAGCAAGCTGAATTTCACCAGCTTGCTTGGCAGCTCTTCAGTACCTCCCTAAGAAATCATGGATAACAGCCCCAGACTCCCTTATGGAGTGCTTTTGACATCTGTGGATTAAAATGCTCTCTTAGGGAGTGTTATTCCAGGAGAAGGATTACTACTGAATTATATAGGGGGGATACATTTTTAATGCTGCTGTCCATCCTATTTCTCCTACCTCACTATGTTTGCAGAACTATTTCAGTATTTGAATATTATCTGTGTATTTTGCCGTGTCAGAACATCCAGATGAGCAGCTCTGATGAGCAACTAATGTCAGACTTATGTGCTTATGGGAAAGATGTGGTGATCCCTCTCTGAACCTTGTGCTGGGTGGCAGTGTTCAGTTTCTACCCAGCTGCTACTTTTTTCTCTCTCACCACATTTTGACCTCAGCTGAAATCTGTCTTTTTCACCAGAATTACCTTAGTAGTCTGGGTTTGGATTTGGGGATTGGTTTGGGGTTTTTTCTGCATACTCTTTAGAGTGAATATTAGGGACAGCTTGGAAAAAAATTGAACAAGTTCCCTCAGTTGTTTCTCTTGTATCTTCTGTTTTACTGAGATGACACCTGGTAACATGGAGACAACTTCAGAGTTCAGGGGTTTCTCTTCCAGGCTCTTGAGCTGCCTCTGAAGTCCCCTGAGGCAAGCACCACCTGCAATGGAGTTGAGGAGATCTCTGCCCTTGCTGCTGGTGTCAGAGCTATTGCCGTGCTTACCTTGCATTTTCAACCTTCTTCCCTGTTGTACTGGCAGGGCTTGGGGGAGGAAGGGAGAGCGGTTGCTTGGTTTGAGCTGTTCTTTTGATTGGGGTGATTTTTCTGGTTTGGGGTGGCCTGTTTGGGGTTAAGTCAGTCAGTCAATACAGGCAGCAACCCAGACTAGCAGATCAGCATGTATCTGATGACACAGAGATCCACTGTCCCACAGTCACTACTCTAGGTGACAGCACTTTTATGTGATCACTGATTTTGTTGCTGCATGATTTACTAAGAATTGATTTTCTTCCATTTCTTTTTTTTTTTTTTTAATTTTATTTTAATCCAAATTAATATGGTGTACTACCCAGACAGATCATTTTAGGGACTGGATATGCCAGTGCAGGTTCTTCACTGCTTTGCTTAAAAGGACTGTGCCTACCTGCAGAAATCATACTCGCTCTGTAATCTTATCTCCGTCAATGCTTCCCTCATCTCCAACCTCAGTTTGTGACTGTAGCTCCCAAAAATGATCACAAGTATTGTGTCTCTCTCACCTCTCATTGTTCTAAAATGTGCAGTGTTGTTTGATGTGACATTTTGTTCAATTCTTCCTTAAGACAGTTTAACTGAGAACTCCCTTACCCTCCAGGCTAGGGGGAATTGCTCTCTATACTCCCAGGAAGGGCAGCCTGTGAGGGTAGCCCTCCTATCCATTACACTGCACTCCCAAAATTTTGCCATTTATAAAGGAGTTGCCATTTTATTTCATCTGCCATTTTAGCACTATGTCTTCATATGGACAGGGAAAAAATATTTCATACCTACTGCCTTGATAACTGTCTTACCTTGCAGAGGGTAGAACCAACATGCACAAACAACACAACTCCCATGTTTGCATTCCAGGCTATCCTCATTCATTCCCAAAGCCTTCCTCCCCATGTGCCCTGCTCTGTCTATTTATAATACCTAGGCTGGAACAAAAGTCAGAAATTCCCTGAGTTAAAGCACATGCTGTTGTTTAAAAGAAGACTTGATTAAGAAACATTGTCACCTAGTGGCCAGAAAAATATATATTTATTATTGCTGATCTTGTAACAAGGTATATATGGAATGTATGTGTGTATCTCAGTGTATCATTGCACCTGTAACTGTTTCTGATCAACACTATACCCTGACCTTTCAGCTCTTCCCAGTTCAAATTCTCTTCAGTAAACAGTGTGCATTTACTAAACAAGGCAGAGCAGCAGCAGCTTGGCAATGCTGCAAAAAGAAACTATTAAAAGTAAATTGCTCCACAGAAGAACCAGTTCATAGAGCCATACAGAGACTGCCCATCAACCACTTCCCACTCCAAAGTACCCAGAGCACCTCACAGGGAGGTATCTGCCTCTTCCTTTACAGAACAAGTGCCTTGCTTTTGGCATTTCTGCTCCTGAGACTCCCACATGGCCTGGAGATTGAGAGGCAATTTCCTCCCCTCTCTTCCTAGCCACAGCAGCCTGGCAGTGAGGGGCTGGATTCTTGACATTGAAGTGCTTCCTGAAGGAAGGCAGCTGCCCTCCTGCTACAACATTAAACCTATCAGCCCTCTTTCATCACAGACTCCTTTGAATTTCCAGAGATGCTGTGTAGTGCCATCATGTCACATCCCTCATTATTCTGTTTGTTCATCTCTTGCTGGGTCAATATACAGCAGCATTACTCTGGGGTATCTACTGCTTGTGCCTGGGCTGTGGGTCAGCTCTTTTCTCCCTCTCCTGGTGATACTGTAACCTGGCATAAGCCACCAGGTGTTGCATTCCTTATCCTGTCACAGGCAGCAGACACTCAAGAGGTCACCTCTACCTTGCTGAGGTGAAGTCAAGCCACCAGTGTCACAAGTGGCAGAGCTGATTTGTGGGATAGAAGCAGGAGCCAGCAGGGAGCCAGGTGCTGCCTGACACGCTACTCAGCCCTCCACCCCCTTAACCAGCCAAGCCACATTTTCAACACTGAACCTGACACTTACCAGTGTACTTTCTGAAAGTCATTCATCTCTACACATCTATGTGATTTTAAAAAGTGGGATGCAAGCTACCAGGGTCCTGCACTGATGGGCAGAGAAATAGCTGTGGACATTTGGAAACTGTGTGTCTCTCCAGCAGAATAAGTGTGTGTCTGGCTTTCTCAGCTTTACAGTTATCTCCCTTGTGTTTTGCTCGTATTTAGGCACATACATACACACAGGCATTTCTGTTCCTGGAGAATAAGAGAGAATGCAACTTTCTTTAAAATTAAATAAAAGAGACTTGTAAGTTCTATTCCAAACATTCTCTTCATATGGATTATCATGTGCATTACTGACAAATATTCCCATCTGCGACAGACTTTGCTGCAAGGCTCTAGATTGTTCTAAGAGAAGAAACCTTGTTGTATTAGCTGCACTTTTCTAAGGAAAACTGATAAAGCAGCTCTCTGGCTACGAGCATGAACTTTCTGTATCCATTATTGTATATGAGGAACTTAAACAGCTGCAGATTTTGGCACATTGTTAGTAGTCTCTGCTCTGCTCTACCAATCTTTCTTCCTTCCTATTTTTCCCAGGTGTAACACTTACGAGTTTCATCTATCCACTTAGGGAAAAAACTTTAGCAAAAAAATCCACTTTAGGCTCTTAAATGGTGCATCTTCAGTAGGTGTAGCAGCAGGTTTTTGTGTTTGTTCTGTTTTATTGCTGCACTCACTCACTTGCTCCTACTTCTGAAATGTACCCAGCTGCTCAAAAAGGTTTCATGCACAGTTTTCTAGTGGATAATCTAGTTTAATATACTTCTAATGGAACAAAAGAGAATTTTAGAAGATATGTCATGCAATTACATACTCAACAGCTTCTTTCTTTATTTGCTTTTTGATTTCATAAAGTCATAGAATGTAAGAAGTTGGAAGGGACCTTAAAGATCACCAAGTTCCATGGATTTTTTTTTTGTTGTTTTTCCAGGTTGGTTGTCTTGGTTTGGAAACAGCATTGTGATTTTTGTCCTGTATAAACAAAGACATCTTCTGCAGCCTACCGACTACCTCACATTTAACTTGGCAGTGTCAGATGCCAGTATCTCTGTGTTTGGTTATTCACGGGGCATCATTGAAATCTTCAATGTCTTCAGGGATGATGGATTCATTATCACCTCAATATGGACTTGCCAGGTAAGACTAGATTATACTTAATTAGACAAAAGGGATGTAGCTATTTCTGTGGGTGTGCTGTATATAAATAACCAGACAGCACCCAAAGAATGAAAGGAGGTAGTCACTAACCTTTCAAAAGGACAGTGTTCTCTTTTGTTACACCTAAAAGTCTACGCATTTGACTGGTGCTTCACCAATTTTCAGTGGGTTTTTTTCCTGCATATTCACAATAGTCCTTACCAGTTTGGGGGTTTTTTTGACTTCATGTCAGAGATCGCACTCATGTTGGAAAAACAAGGTATAGGCTGTGCTTGTCTTCAGGACACCTGAAGCCAACCTAGCTGTTGCTTTAAGCCAAATGTCACTCTTGCTTGATAAGGCATGTAGAGCAAAGCCTCCACACAGCATTTGGGCATACCCATACATTTTAGCATGCAACTTTTCGCACTAACTCTGTTGTAACTCTTCAATCACATTCCTAAGCTCTTGGTTGATTCATTGGCCTGTGGTAGAATGAATGATTTAACTTTATGGCACAGTCATCCCCGATCTTGGAGGGAGCTTTTTGCTGGAGTACTCAGAAAAAGTTATTACTGTTAATTCTGAAACATACCTGCGTGGACAGACTATAAATGCACCCCATGGACAGACAGGCACAAAGCTGGCTCCCTGGTGCTTTCAGCAACCTCTGTGAGAAAGATTATACTCTGTTTCATCAGGGAATCCAAAATCTGAAAATGACAGGATAGCCTACGGCAAGGTATAAGAAAGATCATGATGAAGGAAAAGGGAAAGAGAAATAATCCTCTTTTCTTGGAGGTTTGGTTTTTGGGTGTTTTTAAGGAGGAAGTCGAGCTATTGTGCAACATAGATAAAAGAACATTGACAGGTCATGTCCCCTCCATTTCAATAAAAAGGCTCAGTTTATGCAGAGAGGAAGATTTCCTGTACGAGACTGATTAACCTCGGAGCTGTAGCGTAATCTAAAAAAATATTATTTTATTGTTTAAAATGTATCTCTATAGTTATTTGGCAGAAAAGGATTTATCAAAATGAAGCTAATTATTTCCTCAACAAAATCACACTCTCTAATGAGATCACCTGCAGTTGCAATCTAAAGTCTGTTGAGCAGAAACTTGGAATTTTTTTATTAATGGAAAACTTAAAAGTCATCAGATAAATAAACACGTACCTGAAAACTGTAAAATTCATATCCATACTCAGAATTAAACAGATGCATGTTTTCCCCCTCTTTCAAAGAAGGTTGGAGCTATGACTGAGAAAGGAAAGATAAAATCTGCATCTCCAGGTTCAGTTCTAGCTTTGTTGCAGATTTCCTGCGTAAGACAGGGTAAGCCATTCAGTGTGTAATCCTGACCCAAGGTCAGTGGCGTAATTTAATGCTTACAATTCACAAGGTTGAAAGAGGTAGCATTAAATGACCTTTCTGCAGCCCTACTCCAAGCTCTTTCCCAGCCCTGTCTGTGCTCCTTTTTGGGGGGCTGTATAAAACAGCACACAGAGGAATTGGCGAGGAATGGCACACTGTGTCTGTGCATCTTGGTTTGCCTGGGAACTTCTGTCAGCAGCACTACAAATTTCTGTCATGATGCTTCTGCCTGGGAACCTCTCTTTGGCTGACTTGGAGCTACTAAGTCTTGTTATGATGATCTGACTTTTTAAAAAAAAAATTAAAAATACTGGGATAGAGGGGTGCTTGAACTTTCTGAGATGGATGTATGTTTAATTTTGTTGTGCTTGAACTGCATTTTCAAGGGAGAAGTGCTCCATAACATCTTTAGGGTATCCAGATAGCTTATTGGTTAGGGTGTGTTAAGTAATTGGGTTTGGATCTTCTTGTTGAAAAGACTATTCATTTGTAAAATTTGGATAACAAGCAAAGTTTTAAGGTATTTGGATCCAAAGATTTTGTGCAGGACACTAATAATGTACTGGCTTTTCTTAGCACTCTGATTTGCAAAACACTAAAGTTTCTGCTTTGGTAGTCTAGAGGGTAACATTAACCATTCAAAATATGAATTTGTACTGTTATTAATACTAATTAAAAATTAATGGTAATCCGGAAAAGTCAATTTGTACTTTGAATTAAGTTTGGGTTTGTCGTGACTTGCTGAGTGGTCAAGCTGATTATGGCTTCTTGAGAGAACATCATGTAGGATTCCTGTTTCCATCAAGATTTTGTTCTGTCTTGGGGAACCTCAAAAACATGTGCAAACCCTGACATCCATCTTCTTGATTTATAAATTTGACAAAACAGAAGCCAGTGATGAAAAATTAGGTTATGGAAATAGAGTGGCTAGATTCTGATGTAGCAAGAATATTGTGTGAAAATACCAGGAAGCTTCTGTGCATAAAAGATGCAAAAATTTCCATGTGTTTGTGGGCAGCCAGCACAAAGGTAATTCTGAAAATGTTTCATGTTGAGCAGAAATAGTGTTTTGATTGCTGTGGTCTGAATTTGCAGTCTTACTAGAAGGGGTCACACAGGTAGAACATGAGGAATGAGGACCTTTGTGTCATGAAGGTAAAGCCCATGCTTTCTGCAGGACCCACTGAAGTTGGTGTCTCTTGCTGCCCTCATGCACTCAGGCTTCTCTGCAAGTAGCTGGGGTGGCACTTTGCACACATGAGCTGTCTCTTTCCTTAGCATGGCCCATGTGTTTTCCCTTGGTTTGTTTTGCCAAGTCCAGAGGACAGCCTTACTTGGCTTCCTGTCGT
Organism: Hylia prasina; assembly: GCA_013397195.1. Taxonomy (NCBI): domain Eukaryota; kingdom Metazoa; phylum Chordata; class Aves; order Passeriformes; family Sylviidae; genus Hylia; species Hylia prasina. The sequence goes on along the minus strand of VYXD01009137.1, from coordinate 251,922 downwards.
TGTCCAGTTCACGGCACATTTGCTCCTATTGATCAGTCAGCTTCTGCTGTCAGGTGTGCTTAGGGAAGTTGTATTTTCCCAAGCTAGCCTGTCATTTCTGCTTATGAAGAAACTTCATGAGCTCACTTCACTTAATCCACCTAACTATTTTGTTTTCCTCTGACTTGGGTCTCCCTCTGCGCCCTCAGGTAACATTTTTCAACATCAAGGTTCACCATCCTTGGCTGCCCCGGTTAAAGGGAGTGGGGGAAAGACAGACAAAGAGTACTTATCTCAAAACAGCCTTTGAAAACTCTCTGTAACAAAAGATATATCTCCAGCTACAAGGACCATCTCACTAAATACCTGCTGAAAAGGACAGAGAGTTCTCCTGTTATCCTCCTCTGTATGGGAGAAACACTTTTCTTTCCTGTGCCAAACATTACTTTTTGAGTCTGACAGGGCTTGTCCCTCATTAATGAGGTTACACCGTATGTCTGTATCCAAATGCTGCCTCAGCTGAATGCTCTGTACAAATACAGCTTTCCAATGGTGGAATTTTGGAATCTGCTTTCACTTTTGTGCCTCTGCTCTACCACTGTCTCATTCCTGAACTGGACAGAGGAAGGACAGCCAGTCTCTGGCACATCCATTTTACTTATGATCCTTAAGTAAACTGGTTCATATGGTAAATTTGAGGTCAGGGAATGAAATCCAGTGACCAAGAGCCATCTGTTCCCCCACTGACCATATTCCTAGTGAAAAGCTCTCTCAGAATATATTTTTGTCCTTCACATATTTTGTTTGTTTGTATATTCTGCTGAACCAGAAGTTGCCCTGAAACCTGTAAGTAACATTGTGTGCAAATGTTCCTACATGTAGGAAGTAGAGAAATTCTCAACAGGCAGATATGACTTCTTCTGAACTTTATTTATCAAATGACAGGAAGTTTTTCTTGTCTTTTTTAATCACACTGCAAATACAACAAAAGATGCAGACTTCAGGAGGCCTCTAAATACAGGGAAAGGATTATAACCTATTTGGACTCCATAGGTACATTGCAGTCATGTCTGAAAACAAGAATGGACTATGGAATGCCTTAAAATTTAAAATCCTTCATAATCCTGGTACTTCAGTTTAAATTTGTTTCCAGTAGTTCACTTTTCTATTTTTTTTTAATTCTTTTTGATAATGCAGTTTGGTTATTTAAACATTAGTTTTTCAAACGCTCCAAGGTTTTACTGTGTGGATCAAGACAACTGGCTGTTCTTACCACGTGCTCACTCTGTTGGCATAGGCATCTTTTAAAAATCATTTCTTATTTCTGACTGTTTCTTATGTGTAAGATGTGTCTGGGCTGTGCACCCCAGAGCACAGGGTGGTTATCTCTGGATCATGGTACCACCACAGACATACCCCCTGTCCCTGACGTGCTGACTGATGCTCTTACCACAGATGCACTCACCTCACTGTCAGTCCAGGTATTCCCAGTCCATCTGGCCAGCCAGATGGTGCCAGAGCATCCCCAGCAGATCTGTCTCTGCACAGAAACAGCCTCTGGACCAACCATGAAAAAAAAAAAAAAGTTCTACTTTGAGGTATTAGTGAGCACCAGGGTACCTGGTGTGACAGGATCCAGCTCCCACTGACTGTCCCTGCAGCCTGCTCACACCATCAGCCTTCAAGGACCTGCCTTCAGCCTCACAAAGCTGCTTTGTGTTGTGCAGGATAATAAAGACAGTGAGGGGAGCAGAATAAAGAGAAATGACTGTTTCATCCTGTGGCTTTACTACAAAGCAGGGAGGAAATCTTGCTTTGAATCCTGCAGTGCTTCCATGCTTCACACAGCGCTTCTTTATTCCTGTCCAGCTTAGTCTGGACAGAAGCACATGGCAACGTGGTGGCCAGCAGGGAGCCCCACAGTGCACTCAGGTATTGTTCTACTCTCTCAGCCCTAATATACTCATGCACAGTTTGCCTGACAGCACCAGATCTGTGGAGTCTGTGCATCCCAAAAGGGCATGGTGTGGCCAGGAAGTAAAAAATTATCTGAAAGCACCAGACTTAGTGTGTGTGCATTGAGGAGTAAGTGGCTCACAGATGTCTGGGATTTCTTGCACTTTAGCAGATTTCCCAGACTGTGGTGGTGTAGCTCATCAAGTTGCCATCTGAAGTCCCAGATAAATAGGAATGTCCAAGAAAAGCTAAATTGGACGTACGAAATCCCGGTTTTAATAATGCTGCTGTTGGACAAGGAGGGTTCCCTTCCCTCTACTGGATGTCTGATGCTAATTCAGGGAGCCTCTTTTAGTCTCTAGCCTCAGTATTTGTTTGCCTTAGGAACAGATGGACATCTCCTTATGATGAATAGTCTTGGGTCTGTGTTTCAAGGTAGGGAATGTGGGTCTGAGCACCTTTAAATGGAGAAAAGTGAATCCAGCTCTCCCACACAGTCCATGGGGGTAAAGGGAGAATGGGTCAGCAATCCCTCTGCTTTTTACTGTGATAATGCGTAATTTTTGAAAGGTCTTACACAGTTAAGGGGAGGAAATGGCTGTGAATACCAATGAATCACGATTTTTTTGTGTTGAAAAGTAAAACATGAGCAATCAAGCAGAGGGTGAGACATGTCCATCACCTTGTTCTGTTGGCTTCCTTAGGGGACTCATTTGCTCACCAGCTTTGCCACCTCCAATCTAGAAGCAGAGCTCAGAGTCACAACCCTCCTCTCACTAGTCAAGTGACCAAAGCCTGCAAGCATTGGCCCTTGCTCCTTTTTGGAGATTCAACTTCCAGCCACTCCCTCTTGCTAGCACCTAAAAACCTCCAGTATTTGGGGTACTATTAAATATCTAGGGCTCTATCATGACATTTCTGAGAAGAAATAATGTCCACCTTTTGTAAAAATTAAAACTGAATATCTGCAACACCAAAAAAGAAAATTGCAACAGTAGGAAATGCTGAGAAAAGTATGATAAAAACACATGGGCTCTTGCCAGAAGTTTTGAGGGCTAGGCTTTTAATCTTGAATAAATTCCTTTGTATTTTATTAATGTCATTTGCTTTCTCAGAACACACATTTATGTCTTTTCCTATACACAGATTGTGAAATATTGCTAAATCTTGTCTGAGGAGGAAACAGAGGATTAATACTTTCCTCTTTTAACAAAATCTTCTGTAAATTGTTTGATAAATCAAAAATCCTAAAGTCATTTATGTTCTTATAAACAGAGTAAATTTGGAGCACATTGATTTTTGTCCATTTAATGTAACTCATAAAGCCAAACAATTGTTTATTTAGCTGGACTATTGACTCTCTTGACTTGGTTATTTCTTTTATAAATACCAAGAAAGTGTTTATACATTACTTTATGTGGAGTGGTACTCCTTAACATTCTGGGGAGATGAGAGACCAGTGGTAGATCCACAGTCCATGTGAAGTCTTGTAATAAAAGCAATGTCAGATGGGAAGGGCCAAAATTCAACCTCACAAGTTTTCTTTTTACTGCCTTCCCAGTACTGCTGCTGGGGAGATTACTGAGGAAAATGACAGACAGCCACTACTGCCAAATATCTGCATGCATTGTTTGTCAGACTTGTTCCAGCTTAAACACCCATTCACATTGCTCCATCATCCATTCATTTTTGTCCTTCACTTTTTCTGAAACAAATTTATATCTCAATTATGAACACTGGAATGTATCCTCATTCTTGTTTCCTTGCCGACCTGAGATTTGGATACTGAAATATAAAGTTGCAGAGGTATTAGTCCTCCCTACTTATTTATTTCTGGTCAGCCTTCATATAATCTAACGAGTGTACACATTGCAGTCAAAGAGGTAAAAGCAACTCAGACATCTGTGAGCTGAATTTTAATGAGAAAAATACTTCATCTGCAGGGAAGGGAGGAAAGACTGCCTTTGCACAAACAGAACCATTAGCAACATAGAAGATCATTTCAGTGTAACTAATGCCACTTCAGGGAAGTTCCGCCAGTTTTCATTAGTCATGAGTTCTCCTTCATTTTCGTCTAAATTATTATCTCTGCAGTCAATTACGACTAATTAAGTAAGTTATATATTTGGTGGTGAAAAATTATGAATGCCCAAACTATCTGTTTCCTTGTTTAACAAGTGTGACGTAGCCCCTGCTGTGACACCCAAGCACTGTGTCAAACCACACACTGCTGCCTGGATTGGGCATTCATTGCCTGAGAGTGGTCCTAGAGAACCAGGAATTTACAAAGCCTAGGCTTTGATTTCTGTACTTGCTTTCCCTCCCAGATTGCTTTGAAATATCCTTCTCTTATTTCTCTATGTGGAAAATAGGAGCCTTCCACATCCTTCTGCACTGATGTTTAAGGTAGTAGATGTTTTCTCTCAAAAAATGCTGTCCATCACTCCATCATTCAAGCTCTTCTCACCATAGGGCTGAACAAATCATATTCTTCTGACTCCTCTCTGCGTGCCACATCCTCTCACTGGCTTTTAAGCAAAATTTCATCTGAAATTAAAATATCACTCTGACAAAATTTGTAAATATCTTATATAGTTCTATCTCACATTCACTCATCTTTTCTATCACAAAAATATATTCCATTAAGTGAGTACACTGATAGTACTTAAGAAGTAAATCAGGTCCTGACCTAGATCTTGTGCTGAGTGAATCAATGACAAGGTGACTGCTGCTTGTAATGGGCTGTATGTGACATGACATCCAGAGCTTCCACACCACTGTCCCTGCAGAAAGGGATGACATTGCATCTGGTGGGTTTCCAGATTGTTCTTTAAGGCCAAGAATAAACAATAAACTGTATCTTTTGTACTTCCTTCCATGATCTCTCTGGTCTACTAGGACTCCTTGGAAATGCTTGTGACTGTCCTGTTATTTTGGTACAGGATTTGTAGGGGAAAAGAGTACTAACCTAAGAGAAGATCTGCTAGTAGCCATGCAGCTTTTTCAGGAAAATAACATGTTCCAGTCTTGGGCACTTAAGGCTGAGCTGGTACCACCCCTAACCTGCCCTGCCTTTTGCCTAGGACCTTCATGAGCAGAAGAACAAGTTCAGTTGTAGGCATTCAGCCAGCAGTCAGAGATGTCCTTGTATAAACCTGAGGGTGGCTACATAAGGAGATTCTTTCTTATTGGGAAGCAGCCCAGAGGATTGTACTTTGGAGAATGTGGAGGGTCTTTTGTATTCTCTGGGCTGTCCTGGCAAAGTCCATGAACAGTGGGGTCTCTGATTCCCTTGGGGTGTGTAAACCTCAAGAAACATTTAACATGATATTCTGAAATGGAAAAGAATATACTTTGAAAGAAAAGCCTGATTTTAATCTGTTGTTCATGGATCTCAGTTATCTGCCAGCCACAAAGCCAAGCCTTGCCTTCTGTGGTAAAGATGAGACAGGTGACTCTTCTTTTATCTGTGTATTTGTTTGTTTGTATTGATGATGATGCTAACAATAAACAAATAGACTCTGAATTAACATCACTAAAGTGGAGAGGAGTTTTGGCTCAGGCCCACTGAAAAGGATTTCACAGTGTAGCACAGATGTTCCCAAAGGGCAATGCTAGATTTTCCTATCTAGTGCTTCTTAATTTCCCTCTGCACTAATTCACAGAAAGACATTGGCAATTCAGCATTTAACCTGAAGATGGGAATCTTTCCATTGTGTCTGGATCATCTGGTGATATGAACTGCATGCTCCCCATTTATTCTTCATGAGGGGACATGAGAGGCATAAAACCTGCTGTGATTCCACAGCATCTACCCAGAGCTAGAAAGTATTTGGAGATGGGGTATTTGAAGTAAGATTATTATCTGATGAGGCTGTGTAAGGAAATTCTCTCTGTTCATTAAATGCTGTGCTCTCAAGGGCATCCCTGCCAATGGTGGGGTTGTTGCATTCATAGATGTGCCCCTTGATAGGGGCAAGTACAACTAGGAGTAGAAATTGTGGCCTGAGAGGCTACAACTACAAGTAGCTAAAGGTCAGCCCAAAGTTGATTAACCTGGTAGATGAAACTGAGTTCCCTAGATTTACTAAAGCCAAAACTTGACCTGCATGTATTAATATTGGCACTGAACATATATTTACTATATAGTATCACTAGTATAATTAGTATAATTACATATCTGGACACATAATAGTATAGAGTAAACACTGCATTCATATTTTTCTATCTTTAGAATATATGCCATCCACAGGAAGATTTAATCACTTTGTGTGTGCAAAATACTGAATGTCTGATGATCTTACTTAATGGCTGAAATTCTCTAATCCTGTAGCATGCAAATTCTCATTGTTTACTTATACATGGAGTGCCATTTGTGTCAGAGGCCTCTAATGCCTTGGGCTAATGCCATCACCTCTAAGCACAGCTACCTTGAAGCCTAGTGAGACTTGTTTTAAAAGGCAGAATGCAAACATACCGGAACAATGTCTCATGAGCAAAAGATGTTGTGGGAACTGTAGTAAACTATGAGTCTCTTTCACCTCCTGCATTGTAGAAAATCTCAAAGAAACTATCTGTGCGCTTTAGGAACACTATGCATTCCGAGTTTTAAGTAGTCTTCTGTGAAGACTAATTTTGATTATTGAACTCAGTAGCTCTTCTAGAACCTTTGTGACTAAAGAATTACTGTAGTCCAGTTGACACATCATAGGGAGAACTATGTTGTCATCAGACTCAAGTGGAATATTTTTGCATTTACTTCAAACTTTAGGATATAATTTAATTTAAAATTAAGGTTTTTAATTTTAAAATATCTATTCAAAGGTATTTACAATTGCTTTTACAAATATGTTTCTTGAAGACTGATTTAAGTGCTTTTTTATTTCTTGATGTTGAATGAGGTTTATTGCCATTATCTATTTACATTATAATCTCAGAATAATCTGATCCGTATTAAAAAAAAAATAATAATTCTGAGAGAGCTTATTGTGGCAACTTTAAGTATACACTGGGGGCAAATAATCCCTGTTTGAAGTTTATGCTTTTCTTTACCTATTCATTATGTCATTTTCAATAGAAGAACAATACAGGATGCTGTGGTTCTGAAGGGAAGCAAACGGACTTTGGGAAATTGCAACAGATTTAAGCAATTGGCCAGAGGAGGGAGTGGGGCAGCCTTTGTGGCTGAGATCAATGTTTTGGCCCAAAGTGAAATGTAATAGCTATTTTGGCGATCTGCTTTTGTGCAATTAAACCTTGATTAATCCATTAATAAGAACAATAGGTTATATATTTTTTTTTCTGCTTTAAATGGAGACAACCCTTATGAATCAGTTGGGATTCATAAGTATTAAAGGTAGTAAAAGTGAGGCACACCCTCAGTTCACAGCTAAAAGTTTTGTAGTGCACTGGGGATTCCTAACTCTCCCTGTGTTGAAATAAATGAATTTGCATGCAGTAGGAGCTCTATTTATTGTGGGTTTTAAATAGTGCTCCAAGAGCATTAGTGAGATTTAAAGTCAGGCATGAGTACAAAGCAGAAAAAAACCACATTTTTTTCTTCAGTTGTGTCTTAGCTTCCAGGCAGCATAAAGATAATGAGCACCTTCCATGCATATCTGTATAGCCAAGGGAGTAATGCTGGCAGAGCACTGAGAGAAAAGCTTTTAAAATTTCTAATCTACTCCTGCTTCTTAATGGGTAAAAAGGAAAGCTGGTGTATTAAAATTACCATGCAATCAACTTTGTGTTTATGTCAGAATTCATTATTGCCTGCTAATACTGCTGCTATTTGATCATAATTAATAATAGGAAGGACAAAATTGCATTACACAAAAATGGAGGAAATATTATGACTATGGAAGGAAGGAGCTGGCTGGGGGGTAGAATAAAAGGAAAACCAGAACTGTGTTAAGGGGAAGAGCATCATTCTCTTAAAGTAATTACAAGTTATTTACTATTCTAGTATTTCCTTGGCTATCATTCTATATATCTTTAAAGATGCAGAAAATGGAAATTAACACATATTTTTGTAACCTGCCGATATTAATCTCTGTCTATAGAAATTGGGACTATGTTAAAGCAGTTTTTCTGTTGTTACCTACTTGGATGCCTAGCAGTTGCCTTGCTACCTACAGTCAGTGTTGTCTGTTCCAGAGCAGAAAAAGTAGCAGAGATCTTTCTTCCAAATCCAGTAGATGTAAGCTTGAAGTAAGTTGGCTCTATCTAGAGGAAAATCCCTTGTTTTCTTCTGAAGACATATGTCTAAGTGACAATGATACAAAAGTGTTCCAGCACTGACAAACTTGCTGGGTTTATGCATAGCAGGGCTCAAAAGCCACTTGTTGCCAATGAAAGTGTGGGACAAGAGTGGTCTGACCATCATGCTCCCAAAGCAGCCTCTTGGATGGTCTCTCATATTTCAATGCTCCAGATGCTGTGGCTCTTGTACGGGCAGTTCTGCAGCCTGAGAGCCACCATTCAACTCCTTTATTCATCTCTTGTCATCCCCAGAGCTCCCTCTGCTTCATGACATTTCCTGCTGCCACCTGCTGCCAAGCCACCAAGCCTGTGGCCAGTGTGGGGACAGTGACAGCTGCCCTGGGAGGCTGCTGCCACTCGGCCACTTACAAACCATTTGGCCCTGGCAGCATCTCTGGTGGTAGCTCCTACACCTGCAGAAGATCTGATGAAATGCTGGTGTGAAACTATGAAAACAAGATGTGGTGCTGACAATGGCTCAATCCTATGAACTACACTGATATAGATAAAACTGCATTTCTTTTTAGCAAGGCACCACTCCAAAGAAAACATTTAGGCTTTTCTTTCTTATGGTGACAGCTTCATCTTAAAGGCCAAGAGTATTTTTAGACCCACCTTCCTCCCTTGTAGATGTTCTCAAAGGCTGTTTGAACTGATCACTTGATATAATTGTCTCTCTTTGGTCTGACATCAGGGAAGGAGGGTAGGAGAAAAATGGTCACATATGCCAGTGATTAAAAAAAAACCAGATCTATTTCAGAAAAAAAATGGATCATATCATAGGCTTCTGCTTTTAACAGAGGCCTATGATACACGGTGAGAAACCTGTTCTACTCTTTCAGTATTCAATCTCATAGCTCTTTAGACTTAATTTCAAAGTGTTTATTTGCATCCTTGCTGAAATACTGCTTCTTTTCTAATCTAATAATGAAAGCAATCCCTTAAGATTATGGCCATTATGTTTTCCACATCTATGAAGCATTGTTAGAGCAAATGGAGAAGTTGCACCAGTGAGGGTAATGAAACACAGAGCACATTTACATATCCAGAGATTTCACCAACATCTACAGCACACACCAGGCCAAACTCAGCCAAGTGCAGCTTCTAGCAAATAGCTGAGACATCCAAGGGAGTCTGTTTTAAACATGGTTGCATTCGTACACCAAGCATGAGCTGACTGTAATTGGAGCACAGGTGAGTGTAGATTGCGGTAGTAGCAAGTCTTACATGCATTTAAAATGTGGTGGGTCTGTAAAAGTTGGCAATAAGCAGAGTGAACATGAGGGCACTGGTAGTAAGAAAAAGCACCAGTGAAGGAGGTGATGAAGCAGTCCTTTTTCTAACCCTTCACCCAATTTAATTTATACAATCTGCCAGGGTCTTAGCTTTAAGCCTGGATTAAAGCCCCAGATTCAGTGCTGGGATAAACTGAATTCCACAGGACTTCTGGCCATTCATACAAAGACAGAGTTTGTTCCTGTAGAATAATGATGCGCCTTTCCACTGATAATTTCAGTATTTTAATGCCAAGTTACTGTCCACAGACATTTGCTTAGTATTCTTGCTTCACTAGGTGTAAAACTGGCACCTCCAAGAGCTCCTCTGCTCTGGACAATTTAATATATCATTGCAAGATTCCAAAATAATAAGGGACTGGCTGTCAGCATTTTGCCTGGATCATTTCCCAGCCATACAGTGCTCTCTACCAGATGGTTGCATCCATATCCTCTAGAGCCAACAGAACTTGCTGGATATGCCTGGACATGAAGCTCACAGAGCTGTGGCCACCCTGGGATGTGGCTGAGGCACTGATGTCAGTGGGAGCCATGGAGCTGCACGGCTCTGCCTGCGTCAGCGAGGGGATGAGGATCAGGGCTTCAGAAATAGCATGCAGCCAGCAACACCAGACACTGAGACTCAATCTACTGGATCTATTTAGGTTTTGGGGCCTTTCAAAGAAAACCCAAAATCTTCTCTCACTCAGCCCAGCCCTTCACCTCCTACATTCTTCCCTCTTTGGCCTAAATTTCTTAGGATCAGTTTGCATATTTGTTCTGTCTAAGCAGGGCAGCTGCATCCGGGGCATTTTTGCTTGTTTAGGGCTTTTCTTCTTTCCAGTCCAAGGTTTTTCTCCTTCATTTAGCAAGTCATTTAAGGGAAGCATAGATGTAAGGGTGTGCTTGCTTGCTTATTGTATGTACATGACAGAGCACTTATATAATTTTTGAACATTTACTTGCTCACTGATCCTATAGAAGATAACTGCACCTGACATTTTGTATTTCCCTGCTACTTGGGTTTCTGGAAAAACTTTCAAGTTCATTAACATGAAAATGACAGGAGAAATTCCTGTGGTTCTTTTCCCCATCAAATCTCTGCAGTAACAGAACATCTTGTACTGCTTTGTTTTTCAGGTTGATGGCTTCCTGACACTTCTTTTTGGCCTGGCTAGCATTAATACCCTTACAGTGATCAGTGTGACACGCTATATCAAGGGCTGCCATCCTGAGAGAGGTAAGGAATAAAGGCAAGTCCAGTTCTGCCTTCAGTGAACCTGAAGCAAATCTGTATTTCTCTCAGTCACTATTATCAGTCAGGCAAGTTATATTAAATATAAATTAAATGCATTGAAAACCAGGACATAATAGAGTCATCTGCATTATAAACATGTTTTCATAGAATCCTTCAGGATTAACTCCAGTAAGAGCCAAATTATAACAAGTGTGCTTCGATCACCATGGGTAAATTCATCCTTGTGCCAAAGACACCACAGGTACTGCTAGCCCTCTGCATTCCTCAAAATGTGACTCAAAATGTTCCTAACTTATACATAATTATCTTGCTCTCACTGAAAGAAATTCCATCTTCTATGAGATGATGTTTGAGAAGTTTCTGGTCAGAGGGATCAGATCAATTTTCATGCCTTTGTTGCAAGTGGCTTGCTCCATCTTTCTTGCAGGAAAGTTATCAATGTCTGCAGGGAAAGTATGTGTAAGTACATGGGATGCATCAGACAAGTTTTTCTGTTTACTAGCATGAGGAGTATTTGCTGTGCGAAGAACTTCTGCAGGGAGGTAATTTTTCCCACAGGAAATTCTTCTGCAGTTTGATGCAATGTTAGTCTTGTTGAAGTTAACTTTCAGCACAAACTGCTGCTGGAGCTGATAGAGTTTGGCTGTGATGTAATCATCCATCTTCTATTCATTGCATGTAAGTAGCCATATTTAAAACCCATATTTCTCTTTTGTGAAGCTCTACCACATATCCTTCTGATGGTGTGCAAAATCTATGTTTGAATCTCAAGTAAATCTGAGCAAGTACCCAGTATAACATTAGAGAAATTTTGAGGAACAGAAATTGGTGGATGCATAAATATTTCCCACATAAATGAAGAAATAACCACAGTGTATGGCAACAGTAGGACAGATTGAATCTTTTGTACTGAATGGTTAATACAGTCTGAGCTATTTTCTCCTTTTTAACAGGGAAAAACCATGAAATAAGTAAGAAAATCCCCTGAATTTAGATTTATCTTGTTCATTTCTATGTAAAGTATAACTCTTTCCTGCATTTTACAGAATTGTAGAGCATGCTTAACACAGAATTCACTAATTCCACAGTGTTCAACAAACTCATTGTCTCCTGCTTAAAAAACATTCATTTCCACTCTCCAGTGGTAACACAGGCCTGACAGATGGTTTCAAAATCAAACTTTTCTTATGAACATGCATTTTTCTGTCTTAATATTTTTTATAATACCTGTGTTTTACTTTTCAGCTGGAGGTATAGGAGTGCATTTTGATTTCAGAGATATGTTATTTTCTGACCCAAGCATGCCATTGCAGGTCACTGCATCAGCAACAGCAGCATGTCGGTGGCTCTGGTTCTCATTTGGGTGGCAGCTTTCTTCTGGTCTGCAGCTCCACTGCTTGGCTGGGGCAGTTATACAGGTAACAGGTACCTTCCAGTTGTACTTGGCACCTCTCCACTCAACAAAGACACCTTTCTTTCTTGCTGTTTGTGATAAACTGATTATCAGCGGAACTGAGAAAATCAATCAAGTGTGACGTAGGCACAGAATGTTGCCTGCTTTGGTATCAGCTAAAAAAGAGATCTTTTTGAAAATATCACAGGAAAGATTTGGACCAAGTGCATATTGCCTATGGAAAAAGAGAGGCCAGAAATACTTGGCATGGTTAAGCAGTGAGATAAAGAAAACTATCAAAAGCCATCCTTCAAAAATTGTCAAGTTTAGGAAACTAGCAAAGAACACAAGTTCCAGCAAGTTAAACTTGAAACTATAATAAGACAAGCCAGAAAGATCTGGCAAAACTATTTGTTGAAAATATGAAAACTTATACAGCACAGGAACTCAAAGGTGATCAGAAGTTTGTCAGTCCAAGACAAGAGAGAATTAGGGTGGAAGATAAGGCCATATCAAAAAAAGGAGGGTGAGGGAAAAAAAAGGAAAAAAAATTGTATAGTGAATACGGCAGAAATTCAGTGGCTAAGGCATGTAACAGACCAGAAAATTTCTTCTTGGGGGACAGATGGAGAAATTTAAGCCTGTAAGAATTCAACAAAACAAGTATCTAAGAACAAATGGTAATGACACAGAAGTCCCAACAACTGAAATCATGTGACTGACATTGTCCAGCAGTTACCTGTCTGGATGTTCTGCATTCTTTGAGAAGTCATGAAATCTATGGAGACTTACTGAAGCAGCTACGTACATATATTCTCTTGCTTACTAAGTACATAAGCTTTGAGGTACCTCTGAACCCTTGAAGTATGGTTGTGAGAAAAGCAGCCATTCCTATGGCTGGTTGAATATTGCCCTTCACAAACTAAAATACACAAACCAAAAAATTCTCAAGATATTAGGCTCAGTGGACCTTTGCTTTGAGACAAATTCAAACTGTTTATTGGATCGTCTGAATTTTATGTCATATTTTTGCACTCTGGACATGTCACAAACTTGGTTGTTTTGGACTGGTAATTTTCTGTGTATCTTCTGGTGATCTGTGTTCTCTTTACATTAATCTACCAGCTCTTCATTTATAGAGAGACTTCGGATGTCTGGTTTCGGCCTTAAACTGGAGCCAGGGACTTTTTGGGTGACACTACTTTATCAGGACATACAATTTCCTCCATGGACCCTTTTTGAATTCAATTCTTTGACAGTGGCTTTCAAGACTGCTTCTAGGAGTGCTTTCCCCTGCTGAGACTCACAGGAATTTTGGGTTCCTGGGCTGTCTGTCTCTGAACACCCCTCCAGTGAGGGCACCCACAGGGATGAGGGAGGCCAGCAGCAGCACATCCAGCAGCGGGCACCAGCAGACCACAGAACATCACAGCTGCCTGCCTTGGGCCTTTCACTACTACACAATATCTTCAGGGCGCCCCAGGCCCCCACTGATTTTTGGGAAAGCCACTTGTTTGTGTCCCTGAGGAGGGGGAAAACAGAGCTTTGATTTCTGACTTGTGGAAAATCTGCCGGATTTTCTTTTCCTGTCATCTGGAGGCTGGTTTCATTTTTCGGGCAGAAGTTTTCAAAAGCAGAAACCCAGAACCAAGCCAGACTTTATGGTTATATTTTTGAAACTTGAGGTCTGCTGACAAAAAAGGCAAAGGAAAGAAAAATCTATTTCTATTACAGAACACATTCAGACAGCAACATCTAGAACTTTTGGTGATAAAAATACCCATCTCTTTTTGATGAGAATCACAAAAGAGATTTTAGGCTTTTGCTCATTTAATTCCTCCTGTTTAAATCTCCTATCACCTGTGAGGAATTAAGGGAATTTTTTTGCTTCAAAATTACTGCTGGATGTTAGGGAGAGATATGCTGCTAAATCATGTAGTCTTCACCTATATTGTATCTCTGGGACCTGTTAATACTTGACTTACCTAATTTTGATTCATGCTTCATTTATTTGTAATTCAATTTGTTGCCATAGCTGTCAGAAAACAAACAAACAAACAAACAAATAACCAACAACAAACAAACAAACAAAACCAGCTTTTTCCACTTAAAAAGAAAAATGTGCAATTCACAGTCTATAGAAAAACCTCCAAGGTTATAGAACTCAAGTTTTCTATCAGGACATCTTTGCGCACACATCAGGGGACCTAAAGAAATAAACTGTTATTCATAAAAGTGTTTGAGCCAGAGACTATACGTTATTCCACTGCCTTTTCCTTAAGCCCCTGATCAGCTAGTGTCTCATTAGTGGTAGACCCTGCAATCTGCCTGACTTCGTTTTTAAAAGTCTGCATCTCTGTGTTGCAGGACTGTGTGTTTCCCATTCATCAAAAGGTCCAATATCTCCCTAAGTATTTATGTGTTTTAGCTTCTCATAATCTTTATCATTAGCTGTATCAATTTAGTTTCTTGGCTCTCACTGCAGTAGAAGTTCCATTACCTCATGGAGCCTCAATATTTTTATTTCCTGCTTTGTTATCTAAGTAGTGACTTTTTACATTAGGCATATTGTCTATGGAATTCCTTCTTATGCTGTTACAGTGCTCATCTTAGGAAGTTACTATGTAGAGTATTATGACAAATAAAGGTACATATCACTCAAGGATATAAAGCCTTTTTTTTAATAAAGCATCACAGTTTCCTATCCTGAAACAACAGTTTGTGCATTATGGACGTACACTGGCAGTACAAACTTGACAGAATGATAATACACATTAAAATTTGTTACACTCTAAATGGTCTTCTTGAAAAATTGTTTATGTAGGAAGTAATGTCATATCTCATTAAATCAGAAAGCTCAATCCATTCTATAGTGCTTAACTATAGAAGAAAAATACAGCATTTTAACTAATAAATTAATTGCTCAAAAGTAGTTAAATATTCTAAAAATGCTAACCAGCATATTCTTGCTTTCCAGATCGCATGTATGGCACATGTGAGATAGACTGGGCAAAAGCCAACTTCTCTACAATCTACAAGTCCTACATCGTCTCCATTTTTATCTGCTGTTTTTTCCTACCTGTCACAGTCATGGTCTTCTCATATGTGTCAATCATCAACACTGTCAAACTAAGCCATGCATTGACAGGGCTGGGTGATCCCACAGACAGACAGAGGAGAATAGAGCGGGACGTCACCAGGGTGAGTTTGGGTGTCACATCAGGTGGGATTCCTCTCAAGGAAATCTGTCTTCCCAAAAGTTGATCTCAACTAGAACAGAAGAGAACAAAACCAATCAATTGCATTTCCTTTCTTTACAACTCTAGTGACAGAGTCTGAAGTCAGTGAAGAACATGAGGTTTGTTTAAAATTTCTGCTGCATCAATTGGTTAATATTGGTGCTACATCACATTTGAAAAATAATCTAAATATAATTGGAGAGGGTTATGTAGCACAAACCCCAAAAATTTGGTTTTGCATGTGCTCTTTTCTTTCAGAAGTTACACTGCTTCTGAGCATACTCAGAATTTAGAGTGGAGATTTCGGCTTACTCACTGTTTAGTTAAGTCTACCTGAAACCCTCTGTATTCATATAAACTTATGGGAATGTAGCTAATTTCATTCTGTTAGATGAAGCATTTCTCAACCACACCACCCTGCCAAAATTCAGTATGTAGCTCCTAGGTCTGCCTGGTTGCATCAAAGCAAACCATTTGCTTGCCTATATTCTCCTATAACCCATACCCTCAGGGCAATCCAGACCTTTCCCTTCCAGCCAAGTGTTTAAGTTACTATTCTCAGTGTTTTGCTCCCTGGATGTAGTCTTCTAAAATAGATTTAAGATTATTCTTCTTCTGTCTTTTAGGTTTCTATTGTCATTTGCACAGCCTTCATTATCGCATGGTCACCATATGCTGTCATCTCTATATGGTCTGCCTATGGTCACCCTGTGCCCAACCTTACCAGCATCCTTGCCAGCTTGTTTGCTAAGTCTGCTAGCTTCTACAATCCCATTATTTACTTTGGAATGAGCTCCAAATTTCGAAGGGACATTTTCATCTTGTTCCATTGTGCCAAGGAAGTCAAGGACCCTGTGAAGCTCAAACGTTTCAAAAACCTCAAACCAAAGCAGCCACAGCCTTCTCAGAAAGAAGAGAAGTATGCACCAGAAATGCACCCTGCACCAAGCCCTGACTCCGGGGTGGGAAGCCCAACCAACACCCCACCTCCAGCAAAGAGGGAAGTGTATTTTGGTATCCTCGATACACCATCCAATAACCCAAATATTGAATGTGATAGATTGTAAATTTTGTGGCTGCTTAATAAACACACACGCTTTGTGTTCAGGAAGACCCTCTACAGAGCAGTGCTTGAGTAATTTACTGATTCCCATTCCATCTGTTTCTTGCTATAGCACTGATGACTATGCAACTCAAGCAAATCAGATGGTAAAGGGATATTTTCCTTCTATGTAGGTACAAAATGCTCCAAAGAACATTAAAATGTGGGCAGCACACCCAGTGCCAGAAACACTTGATTTTCACATGCATGCAGGAGGAGAGAGACTGACTTCAGGAGAGCAGGCATTAGCAAGCAAAATTAACAATTATGTTCCTATGCAAATTTTATCAGTTCTGGACTACATTTCCAAATATGTATTTTGCTTTTTACAGTCACAGCCATAGACGATTGTTTTAACTCTGTGGTACTTCACAGCCATGAGTGTAGGAGAAGAGGAGCCCTGCTGAGATTGCTGTGGAGCTGCTACAGCTCCAAAGGCTGCAAGGTGGCAGAAAAAGCCAAGTTCCCTCTGCAGGGTACCCAGGTGTGCCCACCACGGGGCTCCCAGGCCTCACAGGCAACTCATGGGAGTGTGTCTGATCATAGGATCAGAGAATACTTTGTGCTGGAAGGAACCTTATAGATCATCTAGTTTTAACCCCCCTACCATGGACTGGACCAGGTCAGAGCCCCATCCAGCCTGGCCTTGACTGCTTCCATGGATGGAGCACCCACAGCTTCCCTAGGCAACCTGTTGCAGCATCTCACCATCCTCACAGTAAAGAATTTCTTCCTAATATACAATCTAAACCTACTGTCTTTCAATGTAAAGTCTTTCTTTTACTATCAGTTCTAAAAAGCCCCTCTCCATCTTTCTTGCAGGCTTCCCCTTTGCCCTGGAAGGCTGCTGTAGGGTCTCCCCAAAGCCTTCTCCAGACTAAACAGCCCCAGCTCTCAACCTGTCTTCATAGATCTCCTTCATAGGTCATCTTCTGATGGCCTGTGCCTGACCCTGTGTGTGTCTATGCAAGGACCAAGAACTGGAATATATTGAAAATACTGGCCTGGTACTTTCTAGTCACTGTAGTCTGAGCACTGGGTTCATATTTTCCTCACTGGTTTGCAGAATTATTTCCACCCCCACCGACCTTCCTGGTGAGCAGGGCCGAGCCGTGGCATTCTGATTCAAGAAAGCTGACCTTTGATTTTACTGATGTATCTCCAAACTGATTGTTCTCCTACCTTCCTCTGAAGGGAGAGCAAGAGATGTACAGGTAATGAAACCAATCTGGCTTGGGTTTTAAGAGTACTGATGAGGTGTGGCATTAGAGCTATTTACAAAATATAACCAACACTTCAGTTTTGCTTCTAAAGAAATTGCTGTTACTTGCCTGTGGGTAAAAGGTGACTTTTCTGTAAACTCAACTAAGTAGAAACTAAGTCTAATGATTTAAATAGCTGTACTGTAGGCCTAAATCAGTTGCCAGACTACCAGATGTTACAATATCTCATTATATCACCAAGTTTATTTTACAGAATCAAAATGAGGAGATATGTTTTCGTAATTCCCCATCTTGTAAATTAACTGCATACTCAAAGGCTTCTTTTAAAATGTCTCTGTGTTAGCCATGGAAATTGTGGGTTTATTTAATGCCATTTGCAACTTAAATAGGAAAAAAGAAGGGAAAAAATAAAAAAGAAAAAACAGTAACACTTTTTGCTGACCTCTGCTATTTACAAACTTTTGAAATCTTGCTGCCTGGGTGTGCTGAAATGTAGTTGTTTGCAAAAATATGCTCTTCCAGATGTGTTTCTTGGGAAAGTTACTAACAGAGCCCACCTCCATTTCCCCTATTACTCTATTTGTTTTGAGAAAATCACCTGTGTTTTGAAGTTAAAAACAAATAAACATTATAACCAACACTGGGGAACTGTGCTTTCTTTCATGGCCACAGATCTGAACTACAAGAGTATTCATTTTCTGTGGAAATTTTTGAAATATGGACGCTATTTCATTACCATAAATAATTAAAAGAAAATAAGTAAATAGTTTGCTTCCAGATAAAAGTGCATACTGTAGCTGCAGAAATAGATGAAATTGTTTAGTGCAAAATCCTGCAGCAACTGGATAAAGCCAGGCTGGCCTAACCAAAGCTAGCATACTGTTTTGAAAGCTTCTAAGTGTAGCACAAAATCCACCTCAGTAACCGTGGTGGACTGAGACTTCTCACTGCTGAAAGTGCTTGGGTTTTGCTCTGCAGAGAGGCAGCAGTGCCATGCAGCCCTGTTGCATTCCCAGAGACACCCACAGCCACAGGTGTGCCAGACACCTGCCCAGAGGCTGTGGCTGTAGATGCCAGCCTGGTTCATAACCTGCATTTCTGCTGAATGACAGATACCTAGAGAAAGTTGCTAAAATGCTGCAGGATTCAGACTTGGACGCAGAAAGATGTGGAACAGGCAAGGAGGAAGGCAGAGCACAAGACCATTTCCATGACTGTCCCCAAACTCCAGCTGAAATGTCTGTTAGTTCATACCCCACTGAGCACATATGCTGAGATTAGGACTGGGGGAAGAAGAGGGATTACAAAAAAGAACCAGAATAGGAGCAGAGCAGAGAGATGAAAAATATAAAAGGGGGGAAACCAGATCAGCAGGGGAGCAAGAGGCCAGGAGTCAAAGAGCACACACCTGCTGAAAGACAACTAGAAACAGACAACACAGAAAAAACCTTTACTGGACTGCCCAAGACCTCTCTCCTGCAAGGCCAACAGCTCCAGTCCTTTGTGGATACATGGTGATACCACAGGATTGCAGTAGAGTAGAGCAGCTGGTTTCACAGGTTTCACAAGGTCTCTGCAGACACCAGCCTGTGCTCCAGCTTCAGCAACAGCAGGAGCACACTTCTCACTGAAGTTACTCAGGTAAAAATCTTCCAGCCCTAAAGCATCAGTGCCCTGTAGCTGCACCCACAACACCAGCAAGTGACTAAAGGCAGAAAAAAGGTCCAGAATCCATTACTGGGGTTCATGTAAGGGAATGCACATCAGCATATTAAATGTGGGAATCAACACAAATCCATCTGTAAAACACTTTTGCTGTGTCCTGGATTTCCTCCCCTTATCTCTGGTCCCTCATGTGCCCACACAAGGCTGGCCCCTGCTGCTGCATCCACAGCCTGCTGAGCCAATGCTGCCACTCAGAAAGGATCAAAGAGCTTGGTGACTCCAGACAGGCAGTGAGGAGTAAGTGTGCTGAGGAGGGGTGTGGGGTTCCATGATTTTTACTTAGCAAGAATGAAGTACAAAGAACACAGAGAGTCCCAGAGTCAAATCACTTCTCCCCATAACCTTGCTGCTCCTCACAGCCTGAGATTTCCTTTTACAGCTGGTGATTTTTAGCAGCAGACATGTGAGAAGGCTGTTGTCCTGACTGATCTATTCTGGCAAGGAGGCTTCTCTAGAAAATTGCAGGTTTGAATGTTCTCCATCTGAGGTGGTCTTACAAAGGAGGTCCTACTGACCTTGATGAAGCAAAGAATTCCTTCTCCCAATGCTTCCTGTTTAGAAATACTATGTTTTTACATTTTTCTAACACCAAAAGCTGATAGGTGTACCAAAGGCAGGGCTATATGTCTTATCTCCATGACATAGGACATCCATCCTAGTGCTGCCACTTCCCGTTTTGTGAGGGCATAGAGCAGCCAGTCTGCATGGGCTGCATAACAGGACCTAGTTCTTCCACTGCCTCAGCCATATTTCAGTGTGGTTTGTATTGAATGGCTTAGTGCCAGCCTGCACAAATGAGATCTCATCTCTATTGCTAGGATCCAAAGGGTCTCTTCTCATGAGGTAGGATAACAATATTTAGATCTCTCTCCCTTTAGCATAGAAATTCTGGCCTGCAGGCTCCTTCTGTCTCTCTTGGTCAGCCCTGGATTCTACTGTGAGATTTTGTAATTGTTGGGGTTGTTTTCCTGTATGGTACACCAAAATGTTAGCACCATCTGGTAAAAGGCCAACCAATTCCACCATTTTTGAAGGATACTGTCAGCATTTTCTGGCTTGTTCCAGCAGGATCTGAGACAGAGATCTTATCCTAGTTGCAAGGAACCCACCCAAAATCTCCTTGCTAGCTGTTTATTACCCATTTCTGTAATCACAGCCTTTTTGACATTGCTAAATCACCCCCGCAAAAATGATGTGCATAATGAAGTCACCTTGAAAAATGCTTAAAGCCCTTAAGCCACCCTTTAAATTGTGACTTTAGCTACTCTACATATTAATTTCTAACCATTTCCCAACTCTTTTGATTAGCTATTGATTAGTACACTCAGCAGGTGAGTTCTTAATGGCCACATAATTCGTGCATATCAAAATCTCATCAGATCTTATTTGATTACTTATTATAAATGTTATTCATAATTATCAACATATCAATATGATACCCAAATCACTGCAGTTATTAATCATGAAGTGCTGTCATTAATACTCCCATGTACAACCTGGCCTTGCGAGTGGATTACCAACATCCCTGTCACTGACACAACCCTTTCATTGGGGCCACAGAGTTCAAATAATTAAGCTAATTCAGGATTACTTCTATTCAATTTCCACATTTAAAAATAGCATCTTCTGGACTGAGGAGAGGGGGAAAATATGATAATCCTTTGTTTATTTATGCCAAGAAAACCTTTTGGGCCCACATTTCCCCTGCTAGCATTTTTGCCAAGATGAAAACCCTTCAGGATGTTGGCACATTGAAATACATAACAGCATTTCTTAATGGCTTTGACATTTCTAATGCAAACATGAATAACTTGAGTGTGTAGTTGGAGGGAGTGGGATAGCCTACTCCAGTCCAGTCCCTGTTCTCAGTGCTGTTATGCATTTTTATCTAATGACTCATGTAAAATCATTTCTTGTAGCAGAGACCAGAAAACAAGAAACCCTTCATCTCCCCTTAAGACAGTGATTTTATTACAGTATGAAATACTCAGGCTTGCACCCCCTTGCTGGCTCTCTCTTCACCCCACAAGTTCTTCATTCTTGGCTGCACAGACTGACACAATAGGAGAGATTTAGAGTGTGCCCATCCAAGCATGGCCTATGGTTTAGCAGCTTCCTCAGGAGAGACAGATGGAGACAAAACCCCTTCCTGAGGATAGGGCTCAACAAGAACATTGTTCTGCTGCTACCCCAGTGAACAGTTTCACCTCAGGCAGTAACAAAAAGGGTTGGTAACACTACCTTGGCTCTGTTTTCAAGCCAGCCTGGCAAAACAACTTTTCTTGCAATGCAGTGTTTGTCCCTCTGCATACCTCTCAAATTGCTGAAAGCATGGAGTCCAACCTTCTCAGTAAACCAACAAATGCAAAAGCACTTCAGGGACTCTGCAGACCAAAGTGAGGGTGCCTGCAGGGTAAAATGGCTCTGTGTTTTGTTTTGATCTGAAGTGCCTAATTCCCATCTGCAGCAAAGACTCCCTAATCTCTTCCTGCATTGATGATGAAGGAATATGAAAAGCTACAGTCTTGTGCAGTTGGGAAAAAATACCTCTAAGGTCCCCATGATCAGCATACATTCCTGCTCCCTGGGAGATGGCAATTAGGTGATTCCAGACAAATCAGGCTAAAACTGAAAACACGGTCTCCTCCAGAAGAATGGAGTAAGGATACTACTGGATACACATATCCACAGATTCTGCAAGAGGCTTTGTGCCTGGAAGACTCTTAAAGAGCTTCATATACTCAAAGAGCTAAGTGAATTGCATTGACTGCAAGAGAGAGCAGAGGCTTGTCATCTGGACCTATGCTTTTCTCTATAGCTCTGAGAACCTGCATGTGCATTTAACACATACTTCTTAAAGGACTTTCTTTTCTGGGTTGGATTATTTCTGTATCATCATGAAAGAGAAGCAAGACTGAAAATGTATTGGTGTGCAGGAGAAGCACAAGACTGAATAGAAGATTCAAAGAATGTCCAACACTACTATGATAGGAATACACTGCAATAAGAAAATTAATAACTGGAATGTAATAAGCCCATTGCTAATAGAGAAAACAGGGCCACACTGAATAATAAAAATAAAAAAAGAACTACCAACTGTCTGTGCCAATAATCATCTTCTTTGATGCTCAGTGAATGAGACAAAAGCCCTCTGGGGATAACAAACATACAGCATGTAATTATGTAATAGGATGTAACCTACTAAAAGGAGAGTGGAAGGACTTACAAAAATCACAGCAACAAATGCTCTCCCGGGCTATTTGACAGCCTTCTGTAGCCTTTGACACTTGTACACCAGCCAGTCTGGCTGCTGGAGAGAACCACTGCTAGAGTAAAGTTGGGATGGTCCTGGAGGGTGCATGTGTGGCCAGAGGCACCTCTGCCAAGTCCAGCACAAGGTCACTGCAAGCTGCCCAAGCACAAGGCACCTCTGTGTGTCACATCTGCCACAGTATTTGCAAAACAAAGTGTGAAGTCAAGAATAATATCTGGCAGCACAAGTGAGAGACTTGTGATCCCTTTGTGATGTGACCTGGCAAAGCCTTATCATGTGCCAAAGACAAATTTCTGATGGATTCATATCACATTAATGTTCATACAGTGAATTGGGAGAACTCAGGGCATGTTTTGCCCCACTGGCAAACTGCTGCGGGAAATGAACAATACTATCTTCTCTGAGAACAAGCTAGCCAATCATGAAATAACCTGCAGCCTATACAAGGATTTAAAGGGAATAGAAAATAGGCTTTAGCTCATCCTTTACTGATACCATGTTACAAGCCCTCAGCTTCCTTTGTTGAAAGGCAGTCAAGCACATCAGCATTCTTGAGTGTCCTATCAGAAAAAATCATCCCAGGCAAATGAGCAGTTCAAGAATTTGAAAGTTTTAGTTCTTAGCTCCAGAGAGGAGACCCATTTCTGTCCACAATTTGGAGGAGCTATTGCCAGACCATTCCACATCATTGGAATCATCCACTTTGGAAAGTGGACACACCTTACTCTTTGAAAGGTGCTGCACATTCTTCACAAGGAAGTCTTAAGTATTTTGACTTCTGAAGGAAATCAGAGCTTTTACAAGAGGTGAAGCACATGGACTCAGGAAGTCTGGGAAAATGTGACTCAGTGGGCTTTGAGAAAAGACCTGGCTAGCACTGGATAACTAGACAGATATTTATGCTGATAAAGGAGCCAAAAAGCTTGACATCAGAAATTAGAACATATAAGAGGAGGACTCTATCAACTCCTGGACTGCAGCACACTTCAGTCTTTCTCAGGTTGGGTTAAACCTCCTGTTTGCTTATGCCCCACTCACTGGCCCTCTGGAATGGTTGGTGGTGTCCACTCACCTCTCTGTTGATTCACCATGACCTGAGGAGTTCCCCATTTTCAGTCTAGCAGAAATCCCGTGTTTCAAGCTTCGTGTTTTCAGCTTGTTTTATTGGCACATCCCATAATTCCCCAACGTGCATTATCGGGAGGGGCTTTGGCAAGAGATTGTCAAGCACAGCTGACAATCAGAAAGTTAGCAGGGGTGATACACCACCAAAACAATTTGTAATAAGAATTCTTACTATGAAGAGCTCAATTTTTGCCAAATGCTTTTTCCCACCCAACCTACTGTGAAAGTGGAGTATCACCATGGAATAGGAAATCATGGGGAGTTCCCACAAGGTTAACTCATCCCTGGTTCTCATACAAAGAGCCCTTTAAACATTTACCATGCTAGCAGAAAAGAACAAGTCTGGAATATGCATCAAAAAAACCCCACTACTTAGAGTAATATCCCTGAACATGTCCTGCAAAGACAAAATGGATTTTGGGGTCTTCTCCACTTTACAAGTATATGCAATAGAAATGAAGCTAACAACACTAGTTATATTGCCACAATCTATTCCTGGAATGATATTTCTGGCCTTATAAAATTATAGTCTCCAAGTAAAACCCACTCAGCAAATCTGCTTAATAACCTAAAGACTTTTCCCTAATGCTTCCATCTGCAAAATCTGGTATAGAACTTCATCCAGCAAGTTCAGTTGTAGTTCAGTGGGCACAGTCAGGTCTAAGGATGCTAAACATATGGTCTCTCAGCTGTAGCTCCCAAAGGTTTTGATGAAGATGACATGGCTCATCTGCCTCTAATCCTGAAGAATTTGATTGCTTTCTGAGTAGCAGAATGTACCCAAAGAACTTCTGCCATAAAAAAAGAACAACTTTATCTTAAATTTTAATATAGTAAGCAAAGCAAGAACTAGCTATTGTATGGGCAGTCGCAGTCATTAAAGGTGTTTAAATTATTTTCTCTGCTGAATCACAACAGTAGGTTTACCTCATCTGTTGGTCTCCCAGACTTATGGCATCCCACTGACCTATCTAACCTTCAAAGGGCAGAAGTGTCCTGCTACCCTTACTGCAGATAACAATAGGAAGCCCTTGTTTTTGAACTGAGCATTTTCATTTGTTAGGTTAAAGTCAACATAGCAAAGACAGAATTTCCAGACATCCCACAGGAAAACCAGCTCATTCCTGTAGGTCTGTAAATCCCTGTATTAGCACAGGTTACAAGCAGAGGGTGAACGACCAGACCAGGTAGCAAGGAGACATGATTCCCAGCTCTGGCAGCCATCCAGGTATCCTTCCATGACACCTGGATAAACCCAGCAAGGATTAAGCACTCTCAGCAGGGCCAGGAAACTGGCCTGGTCTCTGTAGCTGGCTTCCCCCGTCGGCACTGCTTTGACTCACGATTATTTCAGGCTTTGTTAACCAGGCGTGGTCAATTTGACTTCCTCAGCTACAAGCTTAAAAAACAAAAATCCAATTAATGGAAGAAGCAGAGTGTAAAAGTGTTTTGAAAGGGTTGGAAAAGCCAAGAGGAGCATCTGGCACGTCCCTGGTGGGGCATCTCCCTCCAAGCAAAGGCACACACAAACCCCTTGTTAGCACAGCGGGGACAGCAGTGTGGCTTTCTCTTTGAACCCCGCAGTCCTCAGGACCATGACACATCACTGGGGCTCAAAACCAATACAACAGAGCCCTGTAGGCTGTGCAGACATGCAGACATACAGACCTGCAGTTAAATTAACTCCAGAGGCAAATTCTAACAATTGTCAGTGCTGCCCACTTCTGATCCTACGATGACATCTCAGTAAGGGCTTATACAAAACTTCTCTTTAGCTCATCAACCCAGCCTTCACCAGGCAGCAACAAAGAAATGTCAGAAGTTATTTAAGAGTATATCTTTAGCCCTGAAATGGATGTTTGTGCTTTAGCTGAGGTGGGAGAGGGGAGTGGGAAGAGGAAGATTGAGAAGTGTTCACAGTTATTCACATGGCAGCCATGGAGAATATGTGTAGGGCTATTCATTTGAAATGTTGTCTTTGATAACGGCATTCAGCTGCAGAAATCCCTAAATATCATTTAGAGAGAGAGAAAACTCCTCTGCCTGCTTGGAAGAATGACAATTCAGGGCTTTGGTTCAAATTCCTTGTGCCGCTTCTCGAATCCTCAGCATCATTGTATAAAATCTTGTGATAAAGAAGTTGTGTGACTACAACAAACCCCACATGGACACCTTTTTTCAGGAAGTCATCACAAATATTAACCCTTGCAAATCCAGGATGAAATTACTCCCAGCCTCAAGTAACAACACAACATTGGTGTTTATGGCCACAGCAACATCAGGACATGATCAGGCCTGTAAGATTTGTTGTTGATGGACTGAGGAAAAAGCTGTTGGTATTCCCCATTTGCTCCTGACACACCCAAGCAGCGAGGATCATGCCTGGAACCTCTCCCCACAGTACTGAAGGAAGGAGAAATAGAGGGCATCAGAGAGGAAACATCACCTCTCTCTTCTTCATCATGCCCTTGCTTACATGTTTGTCTGCCCCTTGGAGCAGGGGGAGAAAAGCTCATCCCTTTATCCTAGAGATATGAGACAGAAATCTTATTCCCTTGCAAGCAACAGCAAGACAATAAATTGCAACTCGCAAAGACTTCATCCACGTGGTCTTAAAACAAGGCCAAGTAATAGAACATGTGAAATGTTGAGCAAGGAGAACACCAAGGCCACATGCTTGGGTGCTGCAGGGGAAGGTTAGTCTCTCTTATTGAAGTTCTTGTGCATAAAACTGTTCCCATACTTTTTGAAGTTTTGTAGATTAGAAACAATAACCACACTGACAGCAGTAAATTAGACATTCTCCACCGACTGTTTATGGCATAAAACATGCACATACCACTTCCACTCTCCCACTGATGGGATGCCTGAGACAGCTCTTAGTCCAACCAGTTGATTTCCACTCTGTAAAACAGTTGATGATAGAAGTCAGGATGGTGCAAATGTCTTCTGAAATACCAGCCCAAGTACTACCATCTAGTTCCTAACTTCCATCCTCTTCATACCAACTGGCTCTGTGGAGGTTCACTTGCACTGTCTCAATTTCCTAGAGATGAAACAACACAGACATTACAAAATATTTTCAAGAACCTCTTTAAAATATAGAAAGATAAATAGAAAAATAAATTAAATCTAGCATTTGTACCAGTTTCCTACAGGTGCTGCTAAGCTCTTGATCACTCGCTTTCTGAGCACTTCTTGTTTGTATGTCTTAATTTGCATGAATCACTGTTGTAGAAGAGAAGATGTGATGATGGAAAAAAACACTGTGCAGATGTCTTTTGAATTCAATTTACCTTTTGTCTTTCATTTCTTGGATCCTTAGCAGACATCACCCTGATTTTGTGCCCCAACTCTGTGCCCCAAACCCTTCAGAAAGTTCAGCCTTGGAAATGTGAAGCTAAACAGGGAGTTTACTCAGAACTTCCCATAGCTAGGCAGAGTTGTTTGGGAAAATGCATCACTCAAAGTAACACTAATTCCTTTCCCCACTCCTGCATGTGAAAAGAAACAAATGAAGCAACAAACTTTAAAAAAACACACTTTCCACAAATTAGCCCTATTTATTTATTTATTACATACAAATCAGGACTTGTTTCAACTTTCTTACTCATTCTTGTAAATTGACTTTTTTCTAGATGATAAAACTTATTCAGTCATTGGAGAAAAAAAAATAAAGCTGTAAAGCATTAATTTGCTGAAGACCAAAGAAATTCACTTTAGAGAAGCAGAATATTTAAAATGTAATTTCCAAAAAGATAAGTGTCTGCTGAGCTGGACTAGAATAGTTGGGTGGAAACAATTATAGTTAGCACTTGCAGGTTCTTTACAGGCTTTCTCATGCACTGCCACAAAGGAGACAAAGTGGATCTCTGATGGTCTCCTGTCAGGTAACTCCTGTAAGAAGTGATCCAGAGTGTTACAGATAAGTTATCCCAACCCACAGCAGTGAAAGCTGGATGGCAGAAAACCCGTGAGGAGGACACGTGAAAGGGGAGCTCACCAAACACAGCAGGGGCTGTACCCAGAACCACTGCACCAGAGGCCTCAGCAGCTGATATTTACAGCTCACCTGGGCTGGCAGCAGCAGCTTCCCTGCTCCAGCAACTGGAGCAAACAGCCAAGGCAGCCAGGGAGCTGAAACAGAGACTAGCATGTAATATTTCACATTGCAGCTGGCACAGCTCTGTTTCCTCCTTTATTAGCTCGCTCAGGAGGGAAACACACCATTTTAGGCATCTCTGCAGGCCTGACACCTCCTTCTTTTATACTGCTGGGAACCAGGATTGTCTCCTCTGTTCCCCCTGCAAGTGCACTGCACAAACACAACATGCCAGATGTCTCTCTCTGATCATAAATGTCTTTTACTTTATGGTAAGGGACACAGAGAAACAGTCACTAGCACTGAACAGCTTAGGATAAACTCATCATGCAGAGTTCAAAGCAGCTTTGGGCTGCTCTGTCTTGGTGAGCTGTGGAGACACAAAAGAGTTGAACCAGGATCTGGACAGACCAATTTATGGTTGTGGCTGTAAATCACCAAAATTAACACAACAGAGGCCTCACTCAGCCTTCCTCTGACCTTACTTTTCCTTGGCCTTCAACCTGGGGCTCACAACCCCTACCAGGATGCAACAAAAACCATTTGATTTTCCAAACCAAAGCGCAAGCCCTGACCCCAGCACACATCAGGGTGTTTCAGGGCTGTGGATGAAGCAGCAGGAAACCTTTCCCTTTTGCCTGGTCCTGAGCTGTTTGTTCCCCAGCAGTTTCACAGCATGTATCCCCTATGATAAGGTGGCCCTGTCATAGCCCTTCTAGTACAAGGTGACCTGCCTGGTGGATGAGGGGAGGGCTGTGGATGTGGTCTCTCCATACTTCAACAAAGTGTTTGACACTGTCTCCCACAGCATCCCCCTAGAAGAATTGGCTGCTCAGGTCTTGGACAGGTGACTCTTTGATGGGTAAAATACTGACTGGATGGCCAGGCCCAGAGATTCGTGGTCAAGGAGTGAAATCCACTTGGCAGCCAATCACTAGTGGTGGTCCCTCGGGCTCTGTTTTGGGGCCAGTCCCACTGGACATCTGCATTGATGATCTGGATTGAGTGCACCTTCAGTAAATTTCCAGATGACACTAAGTTGGCTGGGAATGTTCTGCTTGAGGGTAGGAAGGTTTTGCAGGGACCTGGACAGACTTGACAAATGGGCTGAGCACACTGCAGGAGGTTCAGTCAGGTGAAGTGCCAGGTCTGCACTGTGGTCACAACAACCCCTTGCAGCACAATAAGCTGGNGCAGCACAATAACCTGGAGGAAGAATGGCTTGGGGACTGTTCTGCAGAAAGGAACTTGGGGATGCTGGTTGACAGCTGGCTAAACACCAGCAAGAACGTGCCAAGGTGGCCAAGAAGGCCAATGGCATCCTGGCATGTTTCAAGGATTGTGAGGCCAGCAGGATTAGGGAAGTGTCATTGCCCTGCACTCAGCGTTGGTGAGGCTGCACTGCTTTGTGTTCTGGGCTCTTCACCTTACAAAGGATGCTGAGGTGCTGGAGCATGTCCAACAAAGAGAGAGAAGGTTTGTAAAAGGACTAGAAAACATGTCTTATTAGGAGCAGATGAGAGAGCTGGGTTTGTTTGGTCTTGAGAGGGCTCAGGTGGGATTCCATCACTCTCTACAACCACCTGGAAGGAGATTGTAGTGAGCTGGGGGCCAGTTTCTTCTACCACGCCTGCAGTGAGAGGACCAGAGGGAATGGCCCTAAACTGATACAGTGGAGATTCAGGTTTGATATTAGGAAAAATATTTTCACTTTTAGGGTAGTCAGGCACTGGAATAGGTTGCCCAGGGAAGAGGTGGAGTTACCATGCCCAGAGGTGTTTTAGATGTCTGGGTGGCCCTGGGTGGTGGTTTAGTGGTTTAAGGATTACAGTGGTAGTGTTGGGTGAACAGCTGGACTTGATGATCTTAAAGGTCTCTTGTAATATTGAATCTTCTTTGATTCTATGATTCTATTAATGTCTGTGGGATCATGCCCATCCCTCATGAGGCTGGTAAACCCAGAACTGCCTGCAACATGCTTTTCTTTTTTTTCCTGGATTAAAAATGGGCAATTATCATAGAATCATAGAATAGTTTGGGTTAGAAGGGACATTTAAGGGCCATCTACTCTAACCCCTCTACAATGAGCAGGGAAATTTTCAGGTCAGTCAGGTTGCTTAGAGCTCCATCCAGCCTGACCTTGAGTGTTTCCAGGGCTGGGGCATCCACCACCTCTCTGGGCAACTTGTTCTGGTGTTTTACCACCCTCATTCTTCCTTTCTTCAGTTTAAAACCACTACCCCTTGACCTATTGCAACCAGCCCTGCTAAAAATCGGTCCCTGTCTTACTTGTAGTTCTGAACGTACTGAAAATACCTTCTCAAAGGTATTGGTTCTGTAAGCTCTGCACATCTCAGCTTTCTTTTCTGTAAAAGCTGCTTGCATTTTTTTCTTTTGATACTTTTAAGAACATGCATAGGATTTAAGTTTCTCTCTCCCAAAACTATTTTTCATTTTCTTTCATTTGCCCTTCTTTGAAAACCTAAGGTAGAGATGTCAATTATGGAAATACTTGGAAAGCATTTACAGTATTTTTCACAGGATACAATACTCTGAGGAGTTAGCAGGCAGAAAATGCAGAGACTTTTTTTTTTACAATTCTTTGGGAGATGTAATGCTGGCAATTATGAGAATGCAAATGGTGTTTCCAGCTAAACTGTGCTGGTGACCAAGCAGTTTGTTAGAAGTAATTTACTTGATTTGGTGATCAAAAGACAGAGCTCACCTTATGATATATGGTTTTGTCACTGGAGGCAAGGAATGGAGAATAGAGCTTAGTCAGACAGATTTATTTATCTAATAAGGTTTGAAAAGTTTTTCCTTTCTTTTACATGTAACAGAAGAGCAGCATTTCTTCTCAAGGCTTGATTTCAGAGAAGGATTTAAAATTGCATTAGAAATTTGTGTGGCCCACAAAAGCATCATAGAAGAAAGATCACTCTCTTTGCTACTCTATTGCTACATCACTGAGTTTATAGTTAATTGAATTGCTACTGCATTAAGTGATGTTTATGCAGACTGCCTGTTTTCTGCTTTTTGAGTGGAAATTGGTCACGAAAAATAGCTGGCTTATAAAAAATGCAGGTATAGGCTACTGCACTGCAGAAACTTCTGTCTACATCTTCTGTCCCTTAGAGAACACCTCATCCCTCTCTATGACGGAAATGAATTGCTCTGTAGGGCTGGAAAATTGATGCCTGGGTAAAATGGTGGAAATGAGCAGCAGAAAGGGGCACAGCCTGCATTCCCCAGCCCTGACCCTTTTGCACACCCACAGCAATAAAACCTTGGTCACAAATATCCTGAGGGGGAGGAAGGGAGGTGAGTTTCCTGCCTGCAGCCCTGCCTCCCCTGCTGCCCTGGGCAGACAAAAGCCTTTCCAACATCAGGCTGGTTCACACAGCAGAATAATTATTTGAGTGGTTTTAGTGACAGACAGCAGTCTGGAGCTTCAATACCCTCACAGTATTGCTCTCAGCAATGAACACCTTGGTGACGACCAGTTAAAGAAACACCAGAAACACTCTCTCTCACATCCTGCTGGAAGTGAAAGGAGGACAGGAACAGAACAGGGACATCAAGAAGGAAAAGCGCTGGCATTTCTGCCAGTCCACTGGGGTCTGTGTGCCCAGGGAGACCCTTGCATCATTCTATATCCTCCTTGCACCTAGATATAGGTCCCCAGGTGCACCCCCAACACCTCTTCCCACCCCATCCCTCCAGTAGGATCCCAGCTTTCCCCTTCTATTTCCCCCACTGTGCCAGCCCCCAGCACCAGGACCCCATGGTCTCACTCCTTTCCTTCCCAATTCAATTCAACTGTGCTGAAACACGGGACATTCTACCTCCACAGTGCATACCTTCTTCCAATGATGAGGTTGCTGGGACCTGGATCGACACAAAAAGAGATTCATGTGGGTGTAACACCATCCAGGAGTTAAGGGAACCTGTGTACTCCCACCCCATACTGAGATCTTTCATTACCACACCGACACAAGGCCAAGCAACCCCATTTCCCCTTCCATCAGTTACATTCCTCTTGGAAAATTTTTCCTCCCTAGAGGCAAAGGTCTCTACAGGAACAGTGAGCAAGGAGACCCTAGAGGGGGCCCAAGCCATCACCACTCAACTGGGAGAGAAGAGTGTTAAGTCTTACATGGTGAGCCTGTGCACAGGGTCACATGCAGAAGGGCTTTTTATGGACTCTGGCAAATACCAGTAAAGAAAATACATTAATCCACCCTCTAAACACACTGGCAGTTCTGGCCCTGCTGCATGTTTGGACACTTCTGCTTGCCAGGGCAGCACTTTAATTTTTGCATCTTGCCTCCAGAAACAACCTGGATTTTGAACAGTCTTCAGTGCTGAGAGCCAAAGCTGGAGGAGACAAGGCTAAGGGCACCAGAGAGAGGATGCATTCAGTTGCTGGGAGGCAGCCATGAGCTCTCTACTGTGAAGGGGCTTTTACTGGCATCACCTATTTGCTCTGACACCTGATGCCCTACAGAGCATAAACAGAAAACGCATCTGGAAAATAGTCAGGAAAACAGACAGAAGACTGTTGCTGGGTTTACATTTTCCAGGCCTGATGTGCAGTGAATAGTTGAGTTTTACTGCCAAGGTAAGGGGCACTGGGATCCAGAGTGAGACCTTAGCAGATGGAATTAGCAGTGGCAATGATAGCACGTAGCTTGCAGTGAAAGTGGGCAGACAGGGAAAGCATGCTGAAAAAGTCATTTGTATTTTCTGAGGGCTCTGGTCCTCAGCTGCAAATCTCAACACTGAATCCATCACTGCTGAGACTTTTGATTAACAAAGAGCACTCTCCTGAACAGATAATTTTAATCCTCATAAAAGAAGCCTTACGGTGATGAATCAGGTTTTATATCAGGTAGTAGAGCAATGAAATATATCCCACTTAACCCAGGAAGACAATCCCTACCTACACTGACTTCTAGATGACCAAAATCCATGTGCTGCATTTCTTGCAGACTCAGTTCTGTTCAGTCACAATACGCTGCTCTCTGCAATAACTGCAAGTTCTGCTCAAAAGGTGGTACCAAAAATTTGTTTCCACTGTGGCAGCATCTTGATTTCTGAAAGCAGACTGGAGAGATACAAACATCACAGTCCACCTCCATGGTGTCACAGCTTTTAAAGCTCTGACACCTCTTCAGATCCAAAGGTCTGCAGACACAGTCAAGGCAAACTCCTTTTCAGTACTACCCTTGGCATTTCCTGATCCCAAATGTGATGGAGGCTTTTCCAGCCCCTGCATTTACTGCTCACTTTATTTGTGTTTCAGCATAGCATTGGGAATATGGGGCATAGGAAGTATGGGTACATTCAGCTGCATGGCAAAAATAATGGAGATTTCTTGATGCCCATGGTGGCTCTGTGTTGTAATTCAAGTGCAAGTGCATCTGTTTTCTTTTTTGCTATAGAGATATATCTTGAAATAATTAAAGGAAAGCAATATCTGAGCATTGCTTCTTTCTGCTACAGTACAAGTACTATAAGCAAATGCACCAGACTTGTTGGTCCTAAGTAGTATTGCCTGCAGTTAATGCAGTACATGTTAAAATGCTCTCAGAGTGTACAAAGACTGAACAGAGAGTACTTCTGAGTTTGCTCAAATGCCTTATTGGATTCTCCTTCCAAGCCCAAGTTCACTTTTCCTTATGTCTTTTGATAACTGTAGAGGCTGGCAAGGTCGAAAGTTTCCAAAAGTGACTGCCCAGAGCTTTAAAAAACCCCAAGAATTAAAATCTATGAAAGTTAAAATGGTTACTGTTCAACTGGAAAGGCTCAAACTCTTCATGTATCGATCACAGAAAAAGGGTCCCTTCCCAATTCCCTATTACAAACCTTCATCTTTGGAGCCTCTGAGCCTGCCTGGTTGGGATAGGTATAGCAGGCTCCCAGGTTGCCAGTCCCCTGCTATATACTGCAGAAGATCCAGGGTAAGGGATTTATCAGCTCTCTCTTGAACATTGCCCTGGAAAATGTAAAAGGGCCAATTTTGTCTCTTTTTTTCAATTTTTTTCAGTCTGAGGCACACAAAGGAATGGGGGACTTGGGACTTACTGACAGAGCCCAACTTCTCTACAGGAAACATGGCCTTTGCCATTTTCTCTGAGAAACACACAGTGGTTCATACTTACACACTGTAAGTTTGGTATACATCCATTTAACCAAGCATGCCAACATTATGTATTCATTTGGCCCATGAGGTCTCCTCATTCATAAAAAAGTAAAAGCAGAGCCTTGGCTACCCAATTGCTCTAATTATTTAAAGACATTTCTGATGCTGGCAAGGGCTACAGCACACATAATTCAGCCTCCCTACCTTTCTCAAAAACTAGACAAACACATCAGTGTATTTTATATAAGCCTTACAGGACATAGGTTATTTTATTTACCTGAGGCCCATTTCAATACAAGTGCTTTAAGCAGCTAAAACCAAACAATGTTAACCCCCTAGCTGCCTTGCCATCCCAATTATAACTTCCCACTCTCTTCTCTCTGACTTGTCTTTTCAGGTATAAATTGTTTTTAAGAAGAATTTGCCTTAAATGTGATAGTGCATAAGTTAAGATTTTATTTCACAGAGTTTGAGAAATGTGGAAAAACTGCAGAATTTGAACTCCACTGCCACTTGTTGGGTGTTAACTCCAACATGTGCAACCATGCTCTCTCTGAACAGAGCCAGCACTGCCAGGCTGTGCGTGACATCTTGGGCTGTTCTAAGATTCTGCTCTCTGATTCCTGTGGTAGTATTTGATTGAAAAGGCTCGAGGGTAATTGCTTGAGAGCAGAAAACTTTTTCCTTTCCATTTAAGCACCTGGATGGGATTAGATGTGACACAGCTACACGTTGTCTTGCAGAAATCATTTAATTTGTCTGTTTTCTGTCCTTGTATGTGGAGTCAGGACTGCCTTACTAAGCCCACAGTGATCAGCTGACAAGACACCTTCAGCACTTTCTGTGTAATGATCATAAGCCAGTTAGTTCAGTCTTAGGTCTTATACATTTCCCACTAATAACCTGGAGAGCAATTAATTGATTTCATGGTTTTAGAAGAGTGGCCACAGCCTCATACCAGACGAGCAGTGTGTGCCTTGGGTCCCACCAGTGGGACAAAGGTCTGGTATGTGAGAAACTCTACTTTCCAGTGGGAAAAACTTCCCAGACAAAGTTTTTAGATTTCTCTAAACATTGTGCAGGCATATCTTGTTTTATAACATACCTGAAGAGTATTTTCTTTGCCTATGCTTACAGCAGTGGAGCCAGAAATTCCTCCTGAGTATTAACAGAAGATAAACAGAATGGGTTGGGTTGCAGCACACACCTATTCTACAGGATCTGCCTGACAATCCTTTGCACAGACCTCTTGGAAGCAATTTATGGCCTTTGAAATCACCATTCTCTGCTCTCACTTAGATTTTGACCTACTCTGTGAACTTACTACACAGTAAAACCTTTCTCTCTTCCTCTTTCAACAAAAGTTTGACCTATTCCTGTGAATCACTACAGAAAGGCCAACTATGATCAAAAGATAATGGACCAAGTCAGTAATGAACTTGGACTGAATTTGGACATGTAAGTACAAAAAAGCGCAAAACTACAGCTTTCTCGGATGGTTCCCTCACAGTAACCTCTTCTCAGATCAGGGGCCATACCAATTGGTGAGCATCAAACCCAGATCATGTGAGTTTATTTGCATTTCAAAATAGGGGACATTTTCCCTCTTTCATCTACCTGTGAATGGTTGCATGCAGAGACAGGGAAGCATGAGGAATCCTACGTTTTTGTGTTGGCTGAAATATGTAAGTCCACTAGTTATGTCATTAAAAAATGCTTTGTTAAAAATTGTTGAAGTCAGATTTTAATGAGGATTAGATTAAGTGCAGTGAGCTTCCCTTCAGTGAAGTCAGATTTTCATCTGCTACCACCAAGCTGTTACCCAAAGCAATGTTTTTTAAACAAACACTGTGTAGCTTGAAAATTCTGCATGATAGATGATCTCAAAATGCAGATTTGTTTAAGGTTCTGTGACTAAAGTCCATCAACAAGTGTCTAGTCTTCCAGGTTGCTGCTGCCTCTGTTTGAAAATTCCAAACTTCCTTACTGAGTCTTGGCCAGATTATCTCCTCTGTCAGTGCTAACACTGCTTATATACATCCTATCTCTCTTCCTGCTGTTTTATCTTCCAGAGTGAAGGTAATATCTAACTAGGTCACTAAATTTTCTTCAAAAAGTTAAGAATCTTCTCAACTCTCTTTGACTCTCTGGTCTTATTCACTGGCTGCTTCAGGGACAGATAAGGTGTCTGCATTCTTTTGCTTTCAGGCTTTGTTTGAATGGCTCATGATAAATCCCGCTTTAACTAACAGGCAAATGAAAATACAGTTCAGTAAAACTTAAAAACTACAGTCACAAATACTACTAGGAGTTTGCAAAAAACTCAGGTGGAGGCCTCAGACTAGAAGCAATGGTGGGTGGGAGGCATGAACACAGACAGACACGGACCGCTTGTCCATCCCCTACACAATCGTGTTCAATAGCTTTTGTCTTCAAATTAGTGGCTTCCTGACTGCACAGCCACCTCTTTTGCAGACAAATCTTTCCCTGTGGCAAATCCCAGCACCAAAGTAGAGCCATTCAATGTGGTCTACCTCTTGTTTCTGCTCTTTGTGTTGCCAGCTCTTGGGTGGCTGGAAATTGCTTCTGTCAGGAAAGAGCACAGGCAACGGCACTCAGAAATGTTGTGATAAAAAGAGACAGTCAGTGCCCTCCTCAGTGTTTCGTTTTGATACTCTTCAGTTCTCCATTACAAATGATAATGAGAGGCTGAATACCCTGCATAATAACAAACCAGATAGTTTTCTGTTTCAGCCCACTCAGTGTTTCTGCTCCACCATTCCTGGGATGCTTATTTCCAGGATGCCAGGTTAGCTCTCAGGCAGCAATGCAGAAATGTGCCACCCAAATGGCAGCATTATTGACCCTGAGCCAGGAGTGGAGCCAGCAAGGCTGGGAGAGTAAGGTGGGTGCAGAGTGGACAGGGCTGCACCATTGCTGTGTTTCTGGAAGCAACAAAGCTGTGTTCTCACACCACTGCCTTTGAGCAACGTCCTGCCAGGACCATGCTGGCTCTTTGCCTGTGGTACAATTTACCCTCAAATAAGATAATTCATCCATGGAAAATGAAAAGTGGGTCTATCAGCTGTTTCTTTTGTAAAACTGCCACCCTGCAGCAACAAGAGTGAAGCATGACCTTGGTGTAGGCGCCGTCGCTCTTGCTTTGACGCCTTGTCAACAGCATTCCACATGCCAACAGCTACATCCATCTGTGAGCTGACACGGGCACCAGAAGCTGAACCTCAGGAGGACTTTTTGCCTGCACCAGTAATCCCAATCATCTGCTGTGTCTGGCTCCTCAGTTCCATCACTCAACACCAGTCCAGCTGGTTTGATGCAGTCCTGTTGCGTGCTCTGCAGGTGCCTTTGACACCCAACCATGGCTTGGTTTGCCAGAAGTTCAGTCTTCAGTCCTCTCACTTGCACTGGTTTCAGATCAAGATCCTTTGGTAACCCACTGACCTGAGACTGTAAAGCAATACAGGCAAATCAATGTCTACATGGATTTCTGAAAATAAGCTGCTTGAATGGAAAGTAAGTGGCTAAAGACCAGTGAAGGTCTGTGCCCAAAGATTTTTGAGTATACCTATCAGCATCTGCAGGTAAGGAGTTATCATGGGGACTTCAGCCTTTCACCAGCACTGAAATGACACATAGCCACTTAGCTACAGAACCCCAGGATTTAGATATTTGTCCCCTAGTACCTATATACCTCTAAACTTGTAGTCCTACTGTCTCGGTCCTTTTGTCCCTCATTATATGAATAACTGAACCTGACAAAGCCTTATAAAAAGGGTGATAATGTTCTGAAATTTTTAACTTGAATTAATAGGACTTGGGAGGGTGGGGGGGTGGTGTTTCAGGTTTTTTCAGTAGATCTTCTATGTAGAAGTGCTAACAGACTTGATGTCTGAAGAGAATTTCTGCCAGTCCACTGCATCCTGCCTTGCATGGACTCACCATGGCAAGCCAGAGCTCCTGTATTAAGAGGATCAAATGAATTATGGATCATTATATCTAAGTAATGCCATTGGAACTTGTTGATGAACCTTTAAAATTGTACAGTTTAGTAATATGCTGAGCTGTTACAGAGTTTCTGCAGGTACTGGAGTAGAGATTTACAAATACCAGGTAATCACTTTCCCTTTGAACTAAACGCGTTTAGGGGATTGTTATTTAGATGTCTTTCTCAAAAATGTGTGTTTGGAAGTCAATCTTCTCTATTTATACTAGATTTTTTTTCATCCATAATGATCTTAGATAAAAGTGTCTGTTCACCCATGGATGTTATCTATACACTTCTGAATACCTAGATGGAATTGCAAATTATAGTTTACATTCTAGTATCCTGGAAAATGATACCAGCACTTTCTGTGATAATCTTGTAAATGTTATGATCTTGATTATCTCGATACATTTTTCTTCTTAAAGTTACCCAAGAATTTTAGGAGATCTGCATACAGATACTTAAAGAAATTAGTCCTTTTCTACATCTCCTTTGGCCAGGTCACATTTTACAAGTACCAGTTTATTAGCCTTTGAGAACATTTTATTAAATTGTCACATCCAACTTCACCAGAAAGAACCCTCATGCCATACTTCTACTTCTCTGTGCCCAGACTTGCAGAGCTATTCTGTCTCTAATCCTTTGACTTCAGGGAAACTTCTGGGGGAATACAATGCTATTCACACAAGTAAAGGCATCACAATCTGTCTCTTCAAAAGATAT
Organism: Hylia prasina; assembly: GCA_013397195.1. NCBI lineage: Eukaryota > Metazoa > Chordata > Aves > Passeriformes > Sylviidae > Hylia > Hylia prasina. Next base: position 213,137 of record VYXD01009137.1, on the reverse strand, counting down.
TTTTTTCTCTTTAAACCTGATCTGTATCTAACTAATCTAGTAGCTATAATCTTTAAGGCTGTGTGGCTTACTCTCATCTACTAGTCATTTCACTACAGTGCTGAACTGCGTGGGGAGACTGAAAAAAAATTGAGCCACAGCATCAATTGAGTAAAGCCTCACTTCCCAAAAGAGGAAAACTTGACAAATCTGACAGGCTAGTGCAAAAGGAGCAGAGAAATCCCTACCAAAAATATGTGGGAGGGAACATATATTTAAAATAGGACCGCCTAATTCAGCTGCTAAATCAGTGTAAGGAGCTCTGTACGTCTGTGTGTGCAGGAGGGAGAGGGAAAGAGAGAGAGACACAGAGAGGGAGAGAGGAGCAGAGGGAGGGGGGAGAGAGAGCAATGTGCCTTTCACAGAGCTCAGAGCTTGATGGGAATGTTTGATTAGCTCCTCTCTGAAAGAAAAAAGGTGTCCAGGCCTCCCTCTGCTGCCTGCCTTCCTTCTCTAGAATAATGTTGGCTGGAGTTTGGGGTACAGGAAAGCTTGGAAAAAAACCCACTTGCATACTGTGTGGAGAACAGGAATAAAAAGTTACACACCTCAAGCAAGGTAATTATGACATTGTTTTTCTGCTATATTTATTTAGGGGGGAGAGGGGTAAGTTGTGGTTTATGCCTGTTGATAATAGTTAAAGGTTTTCACTGCTGAGAAATTGTAGGGACACAATGTTTTATTTAGTATTCCAGCTGTGTGTTTAGAATCAAAGACCTAAGAAGATGAAGACATAAATGTAGAATGAAACTGTACTTTACTCATATACACTTCATAAAGTATTTATGAAAGCATTAAGCCCCTACTGTTGAAGTGGACACATATACTCACTGCCTGAACAGCAAGGGCTTAACTATGTGATAAAGAATGGTGTGTAAAAGCCACACACCAATAGACATTTATTCAAGCCTTCTGTTTGGTTTGTGATAGACAATGCAACTTGTTCCACAGTTTAAAACTGTTTTGCTTTCGAGACTTTTGTGAAAAAGTCTTTTTGATCAATAGGAAAGTGTGTGTTGTATCATTAATAAACACTTCCTGGGGAACACTGATCTCCAAGGCACAGAATGGAAAATGGTATTATTCCAGTGATGTGTGTTTCTGTGGTGTGAGCTCTCTTGGTAATGGATAGATACAGATGTATGAACAGTACAGTAGCCTAGACTCTATACATCCTTTTGTGCTGAGTGCTTGTTTTGGTGGTTAGGCTCCAAAAATGAATAGCATTGTCAAGCCTGCCACAGCCGCTCAGCTCTCTGCAGAGAGATTAGAGTCTTGATAAGTCTCTTCAAAATGTGATTTCTCTCCAGCTAGTACGAACATGAACCAAATGCCCCAAGCTAAATATCAACTCTAGTTAATTTTTTTTCCTAGAGTTTATGAGAACTACTCCACATTCAGAGCAAAAAGCAAAATTACACATTACAGAGGCAAGTCCTTAGAGCACACTGTTTTTTCTTTAACCTCTCCAAAATTTAAACAAAATATCAAAACAAGAAAACATACACAGAGAAAATTTTGTTTAGATGTCTTTTAAAATACATTTTACTGAGAAATACCACGGAGTTGTATATGCTTATAGCTTGTGTTTTCCTATATACATCCTGAAGTTAAAAACAGTTTGCATTTTTTGTCTACACTCAAAGAAAATCTGTTTTTCTGTGTTACCATCTTCTTCAGACTTTACTGAATTCATCACTTGAATGACAGTCATGGCTGTAAGACTGATCTCTTTCAGAGATGCAAAGAGAACTTGAGCAAAAATAACTGCATTACAAACACATTAATTTTCAAATACTTAGTATCTTATATTAAACAGACTTATTTTGCTTGCATGTTCTATTTAATCCTTTGAGTTGCTGGAGTTGTTCTCACTGGGATAATAAAAAAAGGACTTCCTTTCTTTTAGACATTCAGGACATAAAAAGTATTTTTTTAAGAAGAAATTTTGAATATACTGCCAGTACTGTGTTTCCACCTGTAGCAGCAATGTTATGTTCTTAATTTGGACTTTAATTGTTCCTACCTTTACTTGATGTAAGACACTTCTTTCCCTAGTAGTATAATCACAGCACTTACCACTGACTGGTTGAACCAGGCAGTTTTACTGGCTGCACCAGGTTTTCTCACACTTGGAATGCAAGCAAGATACTCCACGTGGATTCTCTTTTGTCTAATAAGGATGAAATACTACAAAAGTCTTCCAGGGGAAGCACTAACAAGATGTTCTCTTTTCACACAGTTACTGACTTTCACAGAAGTAGTAGGAAATTAAATATTGCACTCTTTTTTGTCAAAATTAATTGGAGTATTTCTAAAAGGGGACTACCTGAGCCACAGTGTGAACACAGAAGCTGAAACACAAGCCAATTACTTCATGTGAAACGTCAGAATTATTTATTATTTCTGGCCATTGTTTCTTAGAAAACATTGCTAAAAATTAACCTGAAGTTTATGTCACAATGGCATCAAAAACTTGACTATAACTGGTCTACCTGGAGAATTTTGAACTTTTTCCTTTACCTCACTGAACCACAAATAAAGCTCTAGTCAGAAAACATTTCACATTCAACAGCTTCTCCAGACAAGCTGTGGCAATGCCTCAGCACCCTGACAGTGAAGAATTTTTTCCTAATATCTAATCTAAACCTACTCTCTTTTAGTTTAAGTGTTGATAGGTAAATCATCTAAGGCACCTGGATGAAAAGAGCAAGAAAAAGTGATAGTTTACTCCGTGCAGCTACGACTATTCCTGAAAAAGAGGTGCTGTGGCACTTGAAGACATGAACTGCCCCTGTAGTGGGACTGGCGTGGGCAGGAGCCAGAGCAGCGAGGTGTGTGTTGGCCCATTGCAATTGGCTGGGGTGGCAGTGTCTTTTCTGAATGGGTAATGAAAAACAAATGTCTGGAATTTCCTGGCAGTCCTGGAGGGATGTCCTGGCCCCCTGAAACTCTGGGTACACACCAGGACTCCTCCAGCTTGCTGCAGCATCAGCTGAGGTTTAGGTTTCTCATTCACGGCTCAGGAAGTGGACACTGAACATATAATATGTCCTTCCTTCTGAAAACCTGTCCATCATACACATCCCATTAATCTGTGTCGAAAAACAGAAACACAGAACTGCAAAACTGAGGGTTTGAGATTTGATTTTTTTTTTTTAAATAGAAGAAAAACAATAATCATCGCATGTATTGTACAAAAAGCCATAGAGGATGCGGCTACAGTAGTCACGGGTCTGCCCTCTACATCTTTCTCTTGTGGAGTAGATTTTTAAGTCCAGAGTCGCAGAGAGAAATAGGTGCTTAACACCTACTTAGAGCACTTCAATTCCTCTTTTGAACTTGCCGGGGCACAAGGAGCCCCCTTGTCCCAGCGCTGCCTGGGGAGCCTGTGCTAGAGCTCAGCTGGGACCTGGGACAATGCAGCCCCTGTTCTGGGCCCGGCCGTCGCACAGAGACTATAATTATCTCTCTTCTAATGACCAGCCAGGCAAGATAACAGTTTTCATGCTATGTTTAGAAAACAATGTCTTACTACAAATTGACGGTTCATTCGTCTGTAAAAGAGCCTCTCTAACAGTCCTAAAGCAGCTGCCACTCTTTTGCATCCCAGTTCCTTTATTTGCTGCACATTTCCCTCTTGGAAAACCTGAGTAAATGCTGCACAGGCAGCACAGCTTCCCGCTGCCACACAAGAGGCTCAGAAAGGCACAGAAATGCCCAGAAAATCCGTAGCTGTTCAGATTATACCTCTGTCAGTAAATTAAACTCGGACTGTCTGTCTTGCCAGAGCCTGCATTGCCCTTGTGAACTCTCCAAGCTCCAGCCCAAAGGGGCTGCAGGAGCAAAACTGCTTTGTGCTGACTCGTGGTAATGCCCTGTGGAGAGCAAGCTGATGCAAAGAGAGGGATGTGAAGGGACTTGCTCAGATGAAACGGGAGCATGTATTACTGATAAACTTTTCTTCCAGCACTGTGGCCCACAGACAAGTCAGGACCTACTGAAATTCTGTAGGCTCCAAAGGCATCTATGGCGTCGCTGTACTGGCCGGCTGGGATTGCAGCTTGTGTGGGTGTAGCTGCCCCTTGCAAACACCGGGAGGTGCCGGGATTGGGCAGTCCTGGCAGCACGGCACTCATGGGCCAGCTACCCAAGTGTTTGCTCTGGGATCTGCAAACATTCTGCACCTAACCCTGTCCTGGGGCAGCTCTACATTTAGTGGTGTCTGAGGGCTGCTACCACATCCTCTGCAGGTGCCCTGCCAGCAGAGAACAGAGCCCATTCCCTCTTTCTGCAGCCAACTCACCCTCATCTCTCTTGCCATCCTTTCTGGTCTCCTCAGCGGCAGAACATGGCTGGGTTGCCTTGGACTGCCTTTCTGCTTTGGGCTCATTTTTCAGTGACTGAGACCTGGAAAAAAGAACAGAAAGTGTTGATCAGAAAGAAAATTTCCCAATGGCTTGGAAGCATCAATATTTCTCATGAAAATTCATTTTAATTTAAAAAAAAAGAAATAACGCCATCTGCAGTTTTTTCCTTCCTTTTTTAAGCAGAACACCCAAATCTATATCTCATATCCAAACTGGAAACACATTCACATTTGGAAGAGTATTTATAACCATCTCTGCTTCATTCACATTTAGTAAGTTTAAACAGTTCTTAACATCAGTTGCTGCAGTGGCTGAACTGACTTTCTAGCACCCATAAAGTCCATCCCATCTTTGTTTTATCTCCAGAAATTCAGAGTGCATTTAGAGATCAGTGGCACATTAAGAACACAACCTGTGTCACTTATCTTTAACGTGTCTCATTCTGCAGAACATCCTATAGACACAGGTATAAAAAATACATTCAGTTTGGATTTGCAAACTGTTGCTCAGCCTATCACCTTATAAAATATCTTTGTAAATGTAACACATGTAACACAGCAGCCAGCAGTCCTTCAGCTGGCAGCTTGTTTCATGTCAAAAAAGTACATAATTGCCAAGTGACAGGTACCCATGCGCCAAAGTTTTCGGGAAAATTTTGAATGTTCTTGTGCAGCTTCATGCAGTCCTTTAATGTCCCCACCAGGATGGTCTGGGGATTTCCAACACCTTCAGGCTTGTACACAAAACTGTGGAAATTTTTACCTCTCCAAAATCACTCATTTACAGGGAAGTTTGGACACGGCCACGTCTGTGCCTCTCGATCTCCCTGCCAGGTTCCTTTAGAGGCTCAGAAGGCTCCATTCTTTTTTGTTTCCCCCAAATACATCATTTACCCTTCAGCCCATAGAACAGGGCTGAGACATAGAGGAAAGCTGGCAGCAGGGCTGTGTATTCTGGCCATGGACAACTTCAGTGAGTCAGAGCTACAACAGGGTAAGGACTCCCTGACTACAGGGGTATTTTCACAGCTGCCAGCCAGCTGAGGATGATGGGAGCCCATCCTTCTCACCTCTTTTGCAATGCATCTTCAACACTTGAGAATTTTGCTCTTCTGGGCTTGGTTGAAGAAGTTTTAGGACATGAAGCATAAGAAGAAAGAGGCTGTTTGGAAATGAGGCTGTGTGGGAAGGAGAGGAATGTCCAGAGCAGCAAGGTGAGAGGTTAGAGAAGTTTAGAGTAGTTCCAATGGAACAACTTGGTAAAAATGTTACAAGGGCAAATACTGGCATCACATAAGTCAGAAAAGCCTACTGGCACCCTGTTTTGGAGAAAGCCTTTCCACTAAACTGCATCTCAAAATATGTGGTAATTTGGGACAGAAAGTCAGTCTTCTGTGGTCTACATCTTCTATTCTTATTGCTGAAATCTGTATGTAGAAAGAAATACATAGGTTAGGCAATAATTAGATTTGAAGTAGAAGCTCATATTGGTAATCTCCTAAAGCCAAAGTTCAAAATTCCTGAGCATGGAAGTAGATTATGCAATAATGAGGACTTCAGGCTTAGTTTGTTTTCAAAACAAAAGACCACAAATTACAAGTTCCTGCTCCCAGTCCATGTGGTTTCCCTTTTTGATCTTCGTCTCCCAGAAACAGAATCCTGTGATTCATCTCTATGCAAAACCAGCAGGTTCTAAAATATTCTAATATGCAAAATTAGTAAAACAGTGTTAGCCTGGTTCTGAGACACATTTTTCAGCAATTTCTGGCTGCACCTACACTGTCACAGAATCCAGGGCTGGGCTCTGAAGGCCACTTTCTCTGCCACCATGTTTTCCAGCTCTTAATTTCCCCTCCAGGGCACTCAGATACTGAGGAATGTGGTTTTGGAAGCTTGGCTATTCCTCATGTTGTCTGCATGACCCGTATGTCAGAGAGCCACTCCTGGCTGTTGCCAGGGGCTGCCAGCACACGTGCCATGAGGCTGCACAGCTCGGCCCTCACTATGTCGTGTCTCTCACCAGCACCTCCACCAACAGCACATCTTCAGGAGACCAGCACTACCCATAATAGCCTCATCTATAATGCTGGCACTCATCCAAATCCACAGCTCACTCTCCTCCCAAAAGCAGCTCGGAACCCCGAGATATCATCTTCAGTCACTAAGAAATGGAAACCCGACTCGCAGGTCCACGGGTTTCAAACTGTCCCCAGAACAGCCTCGTCAAGGGAGAGACATCAGCCTGAGTGCACCTGTGGTGCTGCAGCTGTGCTGCAGACCAGCACCAGCTGGGAGGGATACAGCTGGAGCAGCCTGCAGCGAAGCCAAAGCAGCAATGACCACTGGCTGGGGAGGGTCAGGGGCAGGGTGGCCATGCAGAACATCCTGGGATGTGGGGTTGGGCATCCTGACCCACAGCAGGAGACAAGCAGTTCTTAACATCCCCGACCCTGCAAGGAGGCAATGGATTTGGAGGTCCCAACAAAGCAGCAGCAGAAGATGGTTGAGGGGCAGAAGGTGGTTTGGTGGTGTTTTCTGTTTGCCTTTGGTAGCAACCTCCCTTGTAATACAGGTTAGTTTTTCCTAAACTAAAGGTAGCAGAAGGATATTTAAGTGAGAAGGCTTGGAGAAAACATTTCCAAATAGAAGTAATGCAGTTAGGAAGAAATAATGTTTTTTGAAAAGTACAAAATATCTAAGGGAAAATGTTACGCAGTGCAAGGAGCATGAGACTATAATTTTTAAGAGATTGCAAAATTGAAAATAATTTCTTAAATTCAGTTTACTGTTTTCCACCACAGAAGTGGATTTCAGCTTAGTTTTTCAAAATGCTTTCTACAGCATTCCTATGCCTCTTGATTTGCTGAAGACCTTTTGTGAAAGATGCTTCCTTGATCAAGTTGTTGTTACTAGACATAAATGAATTTCACCACTTCCTGCCTTACTTCAAACAAGTGTCATGTCCCAGGGTAGTTTCAGATTTTTTTTTTTTTAAATTACAAATGTTTTCTGAATCCTTATCCAACCAGTCCATGGCTTTGGCATGGGACATCACTAGTAATACAAACTGTAGGGGATACTGGATTGATAAAAGTTTTCTGTGAGCTGTTGTATAAATTTACTAGCACACTTAAGGATGAGTTTGGCTTTTGATCTAGACATACAATTCACTTTTATAGTAAAGGGTTATGTGTAGCTTTAAGCAGAGAGTAAACATCCTAAAATTTCTCAAAATTTCTGCTTTTAAGTTTCTACCTAAAAAAACCGGTTGTTTTGTTTGAACATGCTACAGAAATTCCAAAACCATCCCCAGGGTTATGTGCAGTTTTTTCAGTGCCTTTAACAGAAATTCTTCACTTTTAGACTAAATATGTACCTTCAGGGGAATTCTGACACACGACACTAATTCTTAGTTTGCAGGCAGCACAACAGCACGGTTACTCAGTGCTCTTTATTGTGCATCCAATCTGAGAAACCATGTTTTGCACTTTAAAAAGTCACTTTGACTTGTTTAAACCATTTATTGGAAGTAGAAAATTGCACA
>VYXD01009137.1:186165-205018 GCA_013397195.1 Hylia prasina | reverse complement strand
AAAAGAAAAGAAAAGAAAAGAAAAGAAAAGAAAAGAAAAGAAAAGAGAAAGAGTGTCCACAAATCTCATGTTACAAAGCCAGTACAGCCCTCCGGCACTGCTGAATTGCAAGTACTTTCCTCTGCCCTCTGTTTCTTGGGAAAATGGCAGTGCCAGAGATTGATGGCACCTGGCTGGGGTCTAACTGATCTTAAGCAGAAGTAGTAATCAAATTAGGAAAGCAGAAGAGGTTTGCCTGAGAGTGAGGGGGGCAGACACGTGAGCAGACAAAAGCCATGGTGGGGAAGAGAACAGAGGGAGGAACAGGACAGGGATTCACAGGTTTAAGCTAACAGCAGGTCCCAATGAGGCATGAAAGCTGTGCATCAAAATGAAAAATTAATGCATAATACATTAGCAGAAACCAGGAAAATACAGTGTAATGGCCCCCAACAAAATCATCATCCAGAGAGTCCAAATTATATTTTCTCTGTGGGTGGGTGACATATTCTAAATGTATCTCTTCCTTTGCTGGAAGGGGCAGGTCAGACCAAGATAATTGATGGTTTTCTTGCTGAGACAGATGAAAATGTATAATCATTGCAGTTTTATTTAAGTTCTGAGAAAGGTCTGGCAAGTTAAATCACACTGTAGTCTTAAATAAATTACTTTCTTCTGAAAGAGCTCTGTGGAAAGTAGAGACATTATCGTCACTTTCACTTCAACCTTATGTTTTAATTTCAGGGCATTGCATGAACACTAAATGAGTAGTTCCCGGCTGCTTACATGTTTCTATTTGTCTCTAAATTTCTGGGTATATCATCTCTTCATTATACCTACCTGGATGAGAGCTATATTGGACTAAATTCCTCTTGCCAACTTGCATATTAACATTTGGTCAATCACCTTGGAAAAAAATTACTCCTGTGCCCAAAGTGCAACTTAGAATTCAGACCTGTGAATCCACCCACACCTCACTTCAATGGCTTGAGAGTGACTTGACAAGTACCCTGCAAGAGGTACTGGCTACCAGCAGTCCCCACAGCCCTCTTGTTCCTCTTGTCAGGAACCTCACAGAGCAGAGCAGGCACAATTTAAAATGTTACATGGCAGCCACAGCAATCAAAGTCTTGTAATAAGAAGCAAGTAGTGAGAACCCTTGATCAGGGATACCTGTCCATGGCCTCAGACAGTTTGGACCCATGTTTTCTTCACCACTGAAGAAGTCCCCCCATCATCAGACTCCAGGGCACAAAAGGTTGGGAGACCCCAATTTTCTGCGACAAAGCAGGACCCCTGTGCCACAAACACAAGGTCAGAAAGAAAGAGAGAAGGGGACTGACTTGCTGCTTGCCTGAGAGCAGAGGTGAACCAGTCTCCCTGCCTCCTCTTCCCCATCCAAGGAGAACTTGGCAAGCAGCAAGGAGTGGCTGCCCTGGAGGTGGGGGAGTGCCACTGCTCAGGTGTGGGACTTATGGCCATGGAAAGCATCTGGGAAAGAGGCTGTGGCTACTGTGTCTTGGGAGGTAAAGGAGTGTGGTAATGCAAAGGCTCTTCAAGGGAAAAGCACAAGCTGCTCCCAGGCCCAGAGGCTCCTTTAATAGTGGTTCCCTTGTTCATTTTACTAAATATACAAGTGGTGAATGTGTGACACACGATACTTCTTACAACCTCTCCACCACAAGGGAAAGACCTGCAGCCACAGAAGCCTTGTCAGCTTTCTGAGACACTGGGTAATTAAGTAGAGTGTACTACAGTGCCCTGAAGCTCAGCTCTGCTTCCAGGAAGCATTTTTGGGTTCTTTCATATATGAAAGAAAACAGGTGAGCGTTCACTCACCTTTTTTTATAGTAGCAGGTGATGAAGTCTATGATATTTTTAAATTCCTGGATGCATATATTCTGTTTCAGACCATACAAAGAATAAAATCTTCCCTCCCCTGCAGACAAGCTCACCTCACAAAATAGCACCTTGGATCTTACATTTTGTGACCTGGCCTGGTATATCTACAGGCCAGTCTAAGCCTCCAAAGTGAACTATGGCTATCAATTCAACCTTTCCATCTCAGCAAAACTCAGTACCTCCAGTTTTTCAAAACCCAGCCACTTAGATACTTTCTTTTATGTACAGACTTTCAGATCAATGCAGTGCAGTGAGGGTATGTAACTTCATGCTTTTGACAAGAAAGGGGGTGAAACTAAATCACATGTGGTAAGTGTTAGTCATATTTACCTAGAGTGCTCCAAAACAAACAGTTCCTGCACTGCCAAGCAAGGTACAATGCCATGGGTACGGAGTATGAGCATGAAACAAAGAAAGGGTTAAACAATAATAAAAAAATAAAATAAATTTTTAGGAAAGAAAAAAAGAAATAGAAAATGTTTTCCTCTAGAAGATGATGATCAGCTCTTGCTTATCCAAACCAGTTTACTCACACCTACACCAAGCCCACTTGATCTTCCCTTAAAGGGCACATATTTAACTCAACCCACAGTGTTTAGAGATCATGCAGTTAACTGCATGCTACTTGCTCAAATAGCTTTCAAACAAAGTCCACTTCTGTTTTTCTTTATGGTGCCAGTGTTGCTGAGATATTAGAAACCCTTGAAAAGGGGAACAATGACACACACTATTGTGGTACAAAGAGAGTATACAAATTAATTTCTGTGGCACAGGAGATTACAGGAGATAAACTGCTTACTCCTGCAGAGGCAAAGCACATGGCACTAGCAAAGACTTTCAGCTTGCACGTGGAATGGACAGCAGTGCCTGACACCAAAAATCAAGGACTTAAAATCTTCAGTTCCTCCAAAAAATGTTACAGTTTGCCATACAGTAACAGTTTATGTGCATTTAAACCATCTGTTTGTTTGTAGTACGTAGCAGCTCTCTCAGATCTTTATAAAAGTCAAGCTGCTAATGAAAGGTCAGTATAAAAATCTTACTTTATACACAGAAAGAATAGTTTTCTAATTTTGTCTCTTCACTAACATTCAAGAGTTTTCAAGTGTTTATGGTCAGGAAAAAGTAATCAACATTCTTTCAAATAGGACTCTGATTTTAAAAGGTAAAATATCAGCAGCACTGGGAATCATCAGAGGAGATACTTCTTACTACATTTGTGCTTAGCAGGAACTGAAGCACATGTTAATGTAATGCATATACTTAATGCTTTTCTGGCACAAAGGTAACTTCTGTTATGACAGTCTGAAAGATTCAGGTGGGAAAATGTACTCTGATAAACAGAGATCCAGCATACAGTTTAGGAGATTCAATAGTGAGTAGTCACTGCTTCCCAGTTCTGACTGCAACTGTAAAGACTGCCTTAATAGAAATCTGATTAGGAGAAATCTCAGCAAAAGTCACGTTCCAGACTAATACAAAGTAGAAACTTTTCAGTTTGTTTTAATGCAATCTATTCATTTTGTAAAGGAACAAAGGAAGTACAGCTTTGTATTTAATAGCAAAGTATCATTCTTGATCTGCAGAGAAAACATCCCCAAATCTCTCAGTGAATCTACACAGATGAAAAAGCCTGTTATAAGCATGGATTGGAGCCCTGCTTTTCCTTCCCTTCCCTTCCCAGAGAAACAAAAAAACCCCACTGCTTTTTTCCAAGCTGTTGCTCCCTTTACCAGTCTGAAGGAGCAGATGCCATGCTACTGCACAGCATAGGAGATCTCACAGCTTAAATCAGGTGACACCCTAGGCCCCAAATACAATGAATGCACACAGACTTCCCACAACAGAAAGCCTGGAGTTTCCATGCCTGATACTTAATAGTCAGCAATGTAAATCCTCCTGTGCATTTTCCCATGTGACAGCCCAAGGTCTGAAGGACCACCCCTTGGAGTACTGTCACCAGAGCTGTCACAGGATGTCTGTGCATTTCTCCTGATATGTCAGTGCCTAACGTAGAAATTAATATAGTAGCAAAACCAAGTTTCTTTACTATTATAATTTATTTCCATGAGGATACTAGTATAAACTGCACCACCAAAGATAGAGTCCACAATAAGAAGTTTTTCTCTTTAGCTATGACAACAAAACTGGTAAGTAAATCTAACAGCCTTGTCTAAATGATTCCAGTATCTTTCTTATTGATAAACATCTGTTGTTGCAGGCTAAGAGGTCTGCTGAACTCTGCTGAACCCCTGACAGGCTTTAAGTCTTAATTCCTTTTAGATTTATTGGCTTCTTTCTCCAGTGAATTCATAATAATTTAGGAACAAAAGCCCCCTTTCTGTTGCATTGAAGAGAAATGCCCTGGTGGGCTGACTAGGTGGAGAATGCAACTGCAGCCACATTTAGGGTACTGCCACCCAAGAGGACTGGGATGGCTCCTGGGGTGGCTGGCCATGCCCTGGGGACAGCAGGGCTGGAGGACAGCAGGAAGCAATGAGAAGCCTTGTGCAGCCCTGGTGATACAGGTGGTTACACATTTGGTAAGACAGAAAAAGTTGGGCAGTACTGGACTCTCTCCACACAACACACAGCTGCCCACCCATGACGTCAGGTTTTACATGGATGGTTTACCACCTCAGACTGCATCTACTCTAATTAAACTGGTGATGAAAACATCTCAGCACCAAGCAAAATACTGTCAGGAAAAACTCACACAGATCGCTTTGACTTTAAATAAAAATGCCAGTGCTGAATTTACTCACTGCAAATTTTGGGAATGCTCATATTAAGATGTCTTTTGCAAAGTCTAAGCCAGTGTCAGTACAATCTTTAATGGTGCATGGTAGTTCTGCAAATGAATTGCAACTCTCATTCTGCCTCTTCTTTTTCTTTGATTGACCTAAAGTTAGAATTCATTGAAGGGGAGAATTGCTTGATACCTCTGATGTGTTAATGGGTTGAAACATAAAAGGGAGGAGAAAAGCATCTGAGCTAAGTTTCTCTGAGCACTCTTCTACATCTTGGTGCTATTTATTTTAACAGCTTCACAGAGGAAATAAACTGCAGTAAATGCTTAAAATGCATTTTTCTTCCAAAAGATGGGCAACCCTTCTTAGTAGAAACTACCCATGAGAGCAGGATATCACCCCTTCACTGCTCCTGCTGATATGGCTCCTGCAGCCTGGGGTCACCCCCACTGCACTGCCCATCGTTTTTCAGAAAGACAAAGTGACCATGTTGAGACACTTTCCATACACCCCAGGGTCAATTCAGTGGCTTCTGAGAAACCTCTGCTGCTTTCAGCTTTAGCAGCCTGGCAGGAAAACTTTAGCAGGGAGATCACCAAGGAAAGACAGTGTGCTATTAGGAAGTGACACTATGTTAGTATGCCCTGGTGTTTGAAGTTCTCCAGCTGTAGCACAGAAGCAAAAATCAGAGGTGGATGTGTTCTATGTAAAAAGAGTTAAAAATTATGTAGACCCAGAACTGGCTGAACTCAGTCTGGACTAGCACACTATTTTAGTCATCCTCACTCATGGCATGTGGCTTGCTTGAAAAATAAAAGCAATTAAAGTAAAAATACAGAAACATTTTATATGAAGACAAAATTTAGATTTTTTTTTTTCTCTCCTGTATCTGCCTTGTTCTCTAAATTTCTTTCTGGGGTGACCAAAGCCCTGCTTCTGAATGTATGAATTGCTATGTGAAATCGGATGAAATCCGCCATTTTCCCAGGAGGCAGATATCTTGCTTTCCCTGGTCATATGCAGCTTTAACATTCTTATTTAACATTCATATTTTCTTTCTGGATAGCTAGCCCTTTGTTGGTTTTTTTGTTGTTGTTCAAATCTTTCCACCTGTAAACATGTAATAAGTTTCTCTGAAGATCAAGTTTATTTTGATCCTCAAGAGTCTCCCTGTACAAAAGACAAATATATTCTCCCTTTCAGACTTTTTACTGTTTGTCAAACATTATGTAGTACTTTAATGACAAAATTAACTATGAGTGCCCAACATAGGATTCCCTCAACAACCATGAAATAACAGCAAAAGCAGCAGATGATGCTCAGGAGGGGCTGAGAGGGTTATCTCTGACAAGTTTGAATTCTTGTAGCCTGGCCAAGAGCTTCAGGGATGGCAGGGGTCATGAACCATGTATGTAGACCCTGAAAAAAAAATTTCCAGATGTTCTGACAGAATCCTCTTAATCTCAGGTGCTCACATACATGTACACACTAACACGTCCCCAGAAAAGGAAAGAAACCAGTAATTTGGCTCACAAAATATGGAACAATTGCAAAATACTTTATGTAACATCCTTCAGGAGTAAATGGATTTGTTTATGTTCCCCATATCTATATGAGATTACCTGGTGTGCTTTGATGTGCAGAAAATACAATTCTGTGAATGTTTCTTAGAGGAGCAGAGAACAGATCTGAGTATATGTCAGAGCATGTCCATGCCCATCATGGACACTGGCTTCTGAAATAAGTATGTGAATGAAATCTTGGTTTCCTGGAGCAAAAGACAAATTTTGGAGAGAAGTAAAAAATTAGTCCATGGGAACATGATAGCCCAAACACCACCTCCTCTGGAGATAGCAGTTGTTCTAAAAAACATAATAAGAGGATGCAGCATGTGAGGACTGTGAAAGGTTAAAGAAGACTAGTGCATAGTCCCTCTTCTCCCACCACTCCCGTGCCATCTGCAATACCACCAAATGCAGCCTGATATACTCTTCTCTTCCTTTTCAGTGCTCCTTAGCAACACATCCAGATTTTGCTTTACTCACCATGAAGGCCACAGTCATTGCAACCTTCTTTGGTAAGTACAGGTGATGTGCTGCAATCAGTAGCTTATGGGTTTGTGCTCTTCCATCCTGGCTGCCCAGTGGCTACTGACTAATTCTCTTCCCTTTGGAATCCATAGCTGATGAAGCTCTCAGTGGCAGGTGTAAGCATTGGCACAGCCTTTCAAAAACAGGCCACGCAAACTTCTTGACTTTTTCATAAAAAAAATTAATTACTTGCAGACATCTCCAAGTATATGGCCAGTTACATGCAGTCCATATCAGGTGGGCCTGGAAAATGTCTGTAATGTAAAGATTCCCTCCAAAGAAAAATCAGCTATTTCAATTCTCCCTGTTCTTGTTCTTTCTATGAACAAGATGGTACCAAAACGTTATAAATGTGTCTTGTTTTCTTTCCCCGGGCAGTCAGACAGGATCTCACTTCTTGGGAACATGTAGACACTCCAGAACTTGCAATTCATCTTCCATGAACACTCTGGTTGTGACATTCCCAGGCAATATTCCCTCTAGCTGTTATCCTCAAGTCTGTCAGGACAGTTGTTCTTAGTTCAAATTCACAGCAATCTGTGTAGTTCTTCTACATAAATTACCAGATTACTTTCCCCACATTAGATTATGCTGTAACATTCCAAGTAGTTGAGATATTGCACTTTATTTTCCACTCATGCATTCCTTTTTATTTATCTAACTACAATTTTGCCATGGTTACACCGGGGGCAAAAGGCCCAAATACTGCATCTATGTATTGTCACTTCAGACACTGATACTGCTTTTACTTTTGAGCAAGTTCTAGGTATGATTAAATCTACAAACTCTTTGCAATCAGTCTAGGGGGAGAAGAGCATAAAAGAAAGAAATTACTTCTGTTGCATATTCCAGTAAGATTAGCTTAACAAATGATAAAAGGATCAGCTGACACATCATAGAGAGTTTCAATTCCCACTGAAAGCTCAAAGAAGGGAAGGTGAATAGGAAAGTCAAGATATTGTAATGAAGTTATCAGTTACCCATAATACAGTGCTTATAAAATAAGCACAGAGAATAAAGAGATTTTGTATGCCATCACTTAGCAAGTAAACACAACGTGGTAAGCTACATGCATATATTGGGATGTCTCTTTTAATGCAACCACATATGTCCCTTTTACTATTACACTTTTCAAATCATAATCCTGCTTACGGAAGAAAACGAGTGCCCTTGCTGGGACATGCCATCCTAGAACCTCACATGGTCTGTAATGCTGCCCAGTATCCCATTCCTGCTGCCACCAGGGTGTGAAATGTCACAACACAAAATTACAGGTTAATCTTCCCAAAGGGTTATTAAGAAGAATCTTTTGCACCCAGTTGCTTTAAGCACAGAGCACATTATTCATTAACATCTCTATCACACCAATCACAAAGAGTTCCCACAGCTTGTGGAAATACTTGTGTGGTTTTCTGGGCCACTTGGATTCCGTGGCATCTTTAGATAGTGAGTTCCACAGATGAACATGTGAACTGAACAGATCTTTAATCCCTTCAAAGAACTTCCCCACAGTAGATGCCATCTTGACTTGCAAACTTAACCACCAAGTAGAAACCTAGATGTGGCTGAGAATCTTCCTATTTCAGGTTTTCAACCCATTGTTCAAATTTGAGAAATTTCATGTGGAGGAGCTTGTGCTTACTGATGTTGACAGTCCACCTTTTTTTTCCTGACCCTATGTTTATTTGTTCTAGGTGTGTTTCTTACATGTGCATACACAGCCAAGGAAGTCACAAAAAAGACAAAGAAGGCTAAGCTATGTAAGTTGTCTCAGTAGAATTTCTGGCTATTTTACAGCAGACATGTCCAATGCATAAGAAAGCTGCAAAGTGAGATTATATTCTGGAAACTCTTCATAATTGGCAATGGCATTATATATTAGCTAAAAGATTCTTTTATTGAAAACAAATCACTAAGGAAAGTGTGTGTCACTTAACGTAAAGGGAAAATTTTGTAATTCACTACTAAAATGTATATTCATAGGTCATTAGGTACCACACAAAGATCAAAGCAAGCAGTAAGGTTTTCACAGAAAGAGAGAGAGAGAGGGATAAATACATGAAATGGATGAGCTGTAACACAAAGCATATGTAGCTGATCAGTGTGAGACAAGTGGTGCATCTCTGTGCACTAAGATGTTTAACTTTCAGCTATTCTGCTGCAGGAGCATTTCTGTCCACAGATTATTTTGCTCATGTAGCTGACAAACAAGCCTGCTGCGAGGTCGTAAACACACACTTAAACCCCTTGTTCAAAGTAAATTGTACCCAGCAAAAAGTTTTAAAAATTAAGGGCAAGATAATGGGCTGTGACTTCAGCCTGACATTATAGATGGCACAGAGCTACATGAGCACAGCGGGAGGCTTGGGAAGCATCCCCACCCCCTCCTTCCCACGTGTTAACCACAGGCTGGGTGATTACACTTCTTTCTCCAGCGAAGTGTCATAACAGATATTTCCTTCAGAGAAGCAAACACTGAAGGTCAGAAATATCTGCAGGCTTCCTTATTCCATCCTTAATTACTGCCACATCCCTTGGTATGGGGGTTATTATGCATTACGTTGTAGATGCAGAAGACACAGATGTCTTGCATCCCAAAACCACTGCTATGAAGGCTTAGGAGGAGGGCATCCCTGTCACTCAGTTACTCACTGTTTCATGACAAGATCACTCAGCCATGAGAGAATTCAATCTGACTTTACCAAGATTTTGCACTCACAGATGCACCCCAGATTGATTGTGATGTCAAGGCGGGGAAGATAATCAATCCAGAATTCATTGCAAAATGCCCTCCTGGATGTCAAGATGTAAAATACCGTGTTTATGGCACAGACATTTATGCTTCTTTTTCCAGTGTCTGCAGTGCTGCAATTCACAGGTGAGTGAGTTGAAATGAGTGAGGCACTCAGACAAAACTGTCATTTCAGTGCAGGGAGCTTCTGACTTTTTGAATTCTTTACAGTTCCCACTTCCTTGCAGGTTTGATTGCAGGCTGCTGTAGGAAACCTGAGAGAAAGTCCATGTGTGATGGAACGGATCCATTCTTACAAAGTGCTGTCAATCCTGTATTCCTATAAAATTAGTTGTGTTTGAAGAAGTTTCTCAGCCTTTGGAGAAGTGTCTTGAGATTTCCAGATCTCTCATTCATGCATAACAAATTGCTATTGTACTATTATCATTCAAGTGGAAGATAGAGATGGAGCTGCTACTACTAATAAATCTTCAGAAAAAATAGGCATATCACCAGTGATGAATACATATAACTGTCATACTTCTGGGATTGGTTTGGTTCTCTGGGTTTGAATTTTTGAATTGTCCTTGACATCAAAGACTGAGTAATGTGCTTTCCTGCCACATAAAAGGACACTGCACAAGGAAATGAGTAACATAAATTTTGTAGCAAAAGTTTTGCAGAGTTTTATTAGCCATGCAAAAATGTGCATAAAATTCTAACGGAGAATAACTGCACAATCAAAACACACTGCAGTTGGAGGCGGGATGCAGAGGCAGGATGTATCCAGCTAAAAATGCAGCAAGAAGTTATAAAGCCTGATTGTCAACTTGACTTAGTTGGGAGTTATTTGAGCTACTGCTGTGCTTCATGCTCTGTGAAATACCTGGGATCTCGGGTAAAGTGGGATAGTTAAGGCTTTGGGACCTCACCCCTTGCCTCTGCACTGCTCAGTGCTTAGGCTGAGGTGCCTGTGCCACCTCCTGGCTGCAGCTCTGCCCGCTCAGCCCTCGCTGGGGAGACGACTGACAGGTGATGGCTTTCCAGCAGCAAATTCCTCCCTCAGATACCAGTGCTCAATGGAAAGTCTCTCAGCATGCAGAATCAGTCCCAAAAGGAAGTTAAAAAAACGCTGGTAGCAACTGCAGTCCCCCTGCAGCCTGGCTGGATGCATTGTTAAGGAGAGGATTTCAGTTTTCCTCATTTGCCAGCTGGTTTCAGCTTTGTTCGCTTACATGTTGCAATTCCACAGCGAATTTCTTCTCCATACACTCATTTTAACAGCAGCTTCTCACAATTACCAGAGCAAAATGCACCTCCAACATGCTCCTCAACCCTGTTTGCTGCCCAGCGCTTATTTTCCTGCCTGGTCATTACTGCCAGCCCTACAATTCCCCTCCAGTTGCAGTTGCTTCCTGGTTGACCTGCTATCCTAGTGATGCCAGAGCAGGCAGCACACACTGAAGGTTTTCTGTTTGTCTTAAAGTACATGTTACAGAGTGTGTTAAACACCATTTGATGTGCACCACACCTGGAGTCGGCCAGGTTTTCTACAGCTTCCAGCAACATTGTGTTCAGTTTACTCCAGGCTGAGGTCAGAAACATGCTTGAGTTTTTGCAGAAAACATATACTGAACCTCCAAGAAAACACATTCTGTCACATGGTTGGCCTGAAAACTCCTCTGAGAACCTCTGCCTGTATCTTCAGTCATTCAATCAAGCTTGCAGGAATTTTAACGAAGGCAGTAGCTTTTTCTTGTGTGCAACTAGGTCAAGCTTAAACAGAGGACCAGTAGATCAGTGAGAAGAGCAAACAGATCCTGACAGCACTTTGCAACAAACTGCTTTTCTCTTTGTGGAAGGAGCACAAATATTTCTTAGCAGCAGGCTTAGTAGTGACATCACAGCCCCACCACCACCTTTTCAAAGGTAAAAGGAATCACTTCATACCTCTTGCACTGCAGAACAGTTTTGAAGGTTTTTGTGGAATTTCTACCCGCAGACACTATGTTTCCTCCTTGCAGCGGCATAATTGACAACACGGGTGGGAAGATTCTTGTCCAGAAAGTCGCCGGGCACTCTGGTTACCGCGGGAGCTTCTCCAATGGTGTCCGCTCCCTGTCACTGCCCCGCTGGAGGGAATCCTTCCTCGTGTCAGGTACCGTCCTGGGGTGGGGCACTGCCCACCTGAGCAGCAATGGGCTGAGGGGGAAGCAGCCCCCCACTTCACAGACGTGGTTAATCACCACAGGCCCACCCCAGCTGGCTTTGGCAGGAACAGTGTGTCCGAGACACTTCTTGTTCTGGGCTTCCCATGCAGCCTGCAAAGAGACATGTACCCTGCCAGAGGTGTGCAGGCCTGAGCCCACTGCAGGAGGTGATGGCTGGTCTGGAATGAGCTTTGGAAGGCAGCTAAACTCCAGCTATTGATGAATAAAATCTACTGCTCCCCACCTTGGATAGCGGTGCTGCTGAGGGAACTGCCAGGCATTTTGGCCATTTGAAACATCCTCACCCTGCACCTGAATTTGTATCTCCTGGAGTGACTTCAGACTTATGTCAAACCCCACATTGCCCTGCTGTATGTGTGCACACCCTATATTAAGTGATTTGACTGATGCATCCCAAGTATGCCAGGAACTCTCTCCACCTCTGTTAGCCAAATAGCTTTGATATCTAATCAGGGCTAGTAAATCCCTCTTAATTTAATGCTCGTTCCTTTTTCCTCCCCATAGTAAATATAGGAATCACTCATGTTTAACAGCTAAATTCACAGATTTTTAGGTTTGTTTTTTTTTTTTCAAATTAGACTCCCTTTACACCAGCTTCAGATTATCTTATCTACTTGCACTCACTCTACGAGTGTGAAAGAGGGTTTGCTTGGCCTTACTTCACATAAAAATTCTAAATCTAATTTCTTGATACATTTGGACAGTTCTTGCTGGTCTGCACTTTTGGAGGTTTAAGATAGGTACAACCAGTTGATGTTAGGGTTAACTAGCTAACATTCCTGGAAAAATCAACAGCTCAAGCAACTGAACAGCAACTAAAAATAATGTTCTTTTCAAGTGAAAACCTGTAGACAGCAAAGAAGGTCTCAGAAACTGACCAAAACAAGCTGTCATCTTAATTTTGCCTTCATATATTTGGATGCACTTTTTTTACAGTAGTCTGCTATGGGTATACCATATTATGAGAAGGATTTATTTTGGATGAGTAGGGACTTCTTGAAATAGATGAATTGCTACTTGTACTTGTTGCAGTTTTTTTCTCCAACAAACAGCACATTGTAATCTTGGTACATAAGTGGGAAATAGAATTTTTTCTTCTTTTTTTATCTCAGCAGCTGCTCAGTTGTCATTCCATAAAACTGTAGAAATTCTTCCATGAAACTGTAGAGTTTTTTTTTTATTTATGACAATAGGTCTTTATTATTAATTAATGAGACACTATAAAAGAAGATACAAGAGAAAGTTACAAGAACATATCAAAGGAGATGATGAGAAACCCGGGTATGTGCAGGCATGATGAGATTTGTCCCTTGTGCATTTAATTCTATGCATACTGGGTGCTCTCACTCATTAGTGAGTTCTTAAGTAGAACTCTTAATTCATAAACTGGCTCAAATGTGAATCTAATATATCATATAACATATATACCATATTTTATCTATGAACAGGAAGAAAACTTCCACTATACCTACTGAAAATGTTAGAAATTTAGAATTTTAGAGAAATTTAGAATACTAAAACCCAGGAAGGCTGTGCTACTCATCTCAGCAGCTTGAGGCTGAATTCATGCAGATCTCCTCAGACAGAGAGGAGTTGGGCATGGATTTTTTTATGATTATGAGTCATAAAAAGCCAGAGCTGCATAAAGCATTCCCCAATAAAAATACAAAGTCACCTAAGGCATTAATTTCAGGACAGCTTTCAAGCTTCAGAACTGAGTCCCCTATTCTCCAGCTGAATTCTTTTTTGTCAGACCAGACCTATGTGCAATACTGTACCCTGGAAATGTGCCAACAGTTTACTCCTAGTTAGGATATTGTCACTGAGTTTGTGATGTTTAAATTGTGAATGAATATCCACACAAAAAAGCACAGAAGAGGAATCCTTGGGGGACCCAGGGGATAAAGTGGCATGATTTAAGGGCAGTGGAGAAGGAGGTTTGTCCTCTTCGATTAAAGCAATCAGCACACCAGGAGGTGTGCAATTGCCTTGGTATTCACTTTGAAGCACTGAAATGCCTCGGCACTCAGTTGAATGACTCCATTCAGCTTAGTGGGAGTTTTGCAGCTAGTGGGTTAAGAAAACAGTCCTGAACTTCTGGGTTTGCTAGTCACAAATAAGTGTGAGAGCGTGAGCAGCCACTGCCCTACAGCAGCCACCATGCCACAGCTTTCATTTCAATGGCCAAGGCTGACGTTTTCAGCCCATATGAAAACACATTTTTAAGTGTTAAGCAAACTCCAACCTAGATGTAACTTTTTTCCAGTAGTGAAAAAGACATATTACCATTGCCCCAGAGAGCAGAGCCAGGCCCTAGGCCTGCCTCTTGGTCACATATGGGATGTAAATTGCTGTTGATCAAAAATCCCAGAATCCAGCCTCCCCACCTTAGCTGGTGTATTTTCATAATCGCAGATGACTGGATTGCATTAGAAATCAGTTTAGCACAGAAATATATTCCAAATCAAGATCAGATTATCATGCTATTGCTGCATCCTATCATGCTATTATTGCATGATAGTTGCAGTATCAACTGCTCATACTGACAACTCATTCTCTACTGGGGATAAGGGAAAATATTTAGAAATCATCTGTGATCCTGTAAATTTCCTGTCCTACCAAATTAGATCTCCCTAATCCTGCTTGGCTCCTGATCCCAGTTTTAGCTCAGGGGGAAGTGGAGGTGAAAACCTGCTGCCCTTCACTTAAACCAGCTTCTGTAAGAGAAGCCCAGAAGGCAAAAAGGAAGCTCTTTCCAGTTTGTCCACACATGCTAAATTGCCAGCTCTGGTCTTTGGTGGATCAGTGTTGACTTTAGTGGAGCTGCTCTCAGCTTATACCACTGTAAATGAGAAATGGAATAGCTTTTTACATCATTACCTCATTAGTAACTCTAACTTCTTTATCTATGGTTTTGTAATGACATATGAAATTTCAGAGAGGAGCAAAACAAAGAAGATAGAGACATAAAAAGGGACAAAAGACAGGGACTCTCCAGCTCCATGGGCATCTCTGCTCATTAGAGTTCCTTTAGCATGTACCTTTCCTTGTGTGCCATTGGTGCCTTGGAGTGGCTACTTACTACAGAGTTAAAAGAATAAAGTAGGTATTTATTAAAGGCCTTCAATAGATACACCTTGGGCAGTGCAAAAGCCTTGCAGAGACTACACTCAAGATGGAAAACAGTCTCCCAGTTTCTCAGACAGACATAAGTTTGGTCTATTTGCATATCAGAGGCTAATTGTCCAGTTATAGCTTCAGGTAATGAAGTCATATTCTCCTGGTTTCCTTCCCTCAATTCACTTTTGTTTACACTTTTTGGGGGCCTGAGGCAGTAGGTCTTCTTGGTTCTCAGGCCTGGAAGGGTTGTTTTACCTGACAAAAATGTGAAGGGAGCTTACTAATACTCTATGTGGAGTTTGGAGATATACACTAATTCAAGATCTGAGAAATATAAAAACTAAAAACTTAGGGCATCACTATCATGGGGGAAACAGCCCCCAGTTCCCAGGAGTGGTTCAGTCTGTAGGAATTAATTCTGCTCAGTGCTGTTGGTCTCTGGATTATTCACCCAGGATGGCAACTGACACACTTGCAGTGCCACATGTACCCCTTAAAGAATCCCCCAAGGGAATAGCAGAGAGATCATCCTGACTCAGGTTTTGCAGAAGGTGGAGGTAGGTCTCACCAGAGGTGGTCCAGATATGTGACACAGCACAGCATCTCCTAGAGACAGTCACCAGGGTCCAGAAGACCTACATCCATCATCTCCTAGAGGCCAAAGCAGTCTTCCCTGCTAGGCTTCTCTGCAACACTTTTCATTCAGTGATGTATGTGATTATGAAAACTGTCCCAAGGATTGGAATTGCATGGCCACACGTACCAACAGAGATGGCGTTTGCTCTGGCACTAAAATGATTTGTGGTTTAAAGCTTAACTGGGAAACATACCTCATTGTTTCAAGACAGGACTCTCATTTTAGATCTAAATATAGGTACCATATGTTCCCACACACAAGCACAGCCTTCTCTCACTGTTATTACTGCAAAAGACTGTTGCCAGAAATGGCATCTTGCAGAAGTGAGGTCAGAGAAGAATGCTGTGTGCGTGATGAAATGAATCCCACATCAAACATGTTTTCCAAGTCAACTGCATAGTCAGGCATTGGACAAGGCTGCCTAGGGAAGCTGTGGGTTTAATTAAAAATCGCACACAGATTCAGGAATGGTCCCTTGTGCTTAATATCATTTGAGAGCAAAAGAATGAACTAACTGGCCTCTGCAAATCCTCCCCAGTACTGTTTTCATGCTTTCTAACTCTTTATTTATGATGCTGGATTTAGGCACCAATATTTTTAGCGGTATGGTTTTGAGATTCTGCCATCAGATGAAAGAAATATTCATGAAAATGGATTGGGCAGTAACAAAGAGGGATCTGATTCTGAATGCCTATGTTAGATGAGAAATTTATAAAGAAAATTTAGAATGCTTTGTGATATCTTCTAATATGTATTTTTTGTAGAGGGCAAGCCAAGAAAAGGTGTGACATATCCATCGACTCTTGAATATTCTTCTTCAAAAAGTACAGCTGTTAAATCAGGCAAGTATTTGTGACTGACTTTCTCTTACATCCATTCACAACTATCTGGCATAGCTTCTCAGTTGTATAATACAGTGACATAACTATTCAGAGGCAGAAGTTCATGCATCCATTAGTATGTCATCCAAATCACTCATGGTATTCTTTTATCTTAAGCATATGGAAATAATCCCAGACAATTTCTAATTTTTGGTCATACCATATTTCACAGACTTCCGTTTCCAAATAATTCTCCCCTTGCTTTAGATCTGTTACTGAATATGGTGTTGTACTGGTTATATGCAAGCATTTGAGGTTATACATGTGGGCTTTCTCCTAATGTTACTCGTCTCTTGGGATAGTCAGTGGTGAGAGTATAATATTAAATAGTAATATAATACAAAAGACAGAGGTGGTAATGCACAGCAGCTTAACTAAGAATGCTACAATAAAGAACTATTCTGTATAATCATTTTAGTCGGCATCCTGCTCTGTAAGACTCAACTCAGTTTAAATAATTTAGTTGTTTGAAGAGGTCTTTGATCAAGTTTCACACTGGTGGGTAGCTAACATTCAAGTGCACATGGATTACCTCTGTCACTGAAGTGACACTTGGTTTTGCTCCCTGTTACAGCTGTGTAAGGTTCAGACCCTTCCTTGGAGATGCAAACAAAAAGAAAATTAATGTCCCACACTACAGTGCACTTCCCTTACACTCTTTTTTCTGATTGCTGAGCCTGAGCCTTCCTGACCATATCCACTGTGGTATAATGAAATGTGCTCTATCTTCTCCATGAACCTGGCATTGGGTGCATTTATCCAAGACCACAGAGAGGTTACTTGGAGACCTATTCCTCTCCTATACCCTATTGTTTGGTCCTTGGAAGAAAAGTACAGAGCTCTTTTCTCACAGAATCATAGAATCATTACGGTCAGAAAAGGTCATCAAGTACAACTCAGCACTGCCAAGTCCATCATAACCATGTCCTTAAGTGCCACATCTACGAGTCTTTCAAATATCTCCAGGGATGGTGACTCCATCACTTCCCTGGACAGCCTGCTCCAATGCTTGACAACATCTTCAGGAAAGAAATTCTTTCTAATATCCAGTTTAACCCTCCCTTGGAGCAACCTGAGTCCTCTTCCTCTTGACTGACCCCCGCCTCACCACAACCTCCTTTCAGGTACTCAGGTAGAGAGCCATTAAGTCCCCTCTGAGCCTTGGGGGGTTTTTTCCAGGCTAGAACAACTCAAGTCCTTCAGCTGCTCCACATAAGGCTTGTGCTCCAGCCCCTTCACGAGCTTCATTGCCCTTCATCTTTATATTTTCACTTGAACAAAAGCAAATTTATGTCTCAAAGTTGTAACTCAGACCAAAAATGCATTGCTCAATTCCATGCCTTTAATTTGTAATACCTTAGCATTTACAATCAAATAGGTACATATTTGTTTATTTCTTGACCACATATGCAGAAATTACTTCACCCAAATATTATGCACTGCTAGAAGGGAGGGCAATACCTTAGGAATCTTGACTTTTTCTGAGAAATGTTCGTTAAATCATAGCTCATCATTCCCAAGTGTAGCCATACTTAAAATATCAGCCCAAAATTTCACAGCAAACCAGAGACAACCACAGCCAGGACTGAGCTCAGCAGGCTGTAAGCAATGGTGTTTTCCACCACTGCCAAAAGCCACATAATATAAGAATCAGTGTAGAAATGGGGAACATCATCAGTCAGGGTTCTCTCACACAAACAGAATACCAGGAGCTTGTTCCTGCAGCAATCCAAAGACACAAGTCTTCAATTTGTTCTTGAATCAAATAGTGTGAATGAAAATGCCAGGATCCTAACAACAAAGATAGTGCATCCATGCAGAGAAAGCCCAGGATCATCAGAGGAGCAAGAAACTATTACATCAAACACAATGTCACTGCCTGCTTTTGCCAGCCTTGTCCTACAGGTAGCAAAGAGATCCAGTGGTCACAATCTGTCTTCCTCAAGCCCTACTTGGCCCTATCAGCCCTCCTTAGGTCTGCCACCTCAACTCAGCCATCTCAGCTGTTCTCTGTTAGAAACAGCTTGTCTTTAAGATAAAAATCTCTGCAATATGCAGCCAGGGCCATATTGTGAAAGAAAATTTCCTATTTGCTTTTTAATATTTAAAAAAGCTACTTTTACCTTCTAATTTGAATTACAGCGAGACCACACTGTTCACTTTCACACTTAAATCCATTATCTGCAGGAGGCAATAGTGATCCTTTGAGTATTACACTCACTGCTGCCAGATTAACAAAAAATCCTGCTTCATACCTGATCAGCTGTCAGAGATGCAATTTTAGTCCTCATCCCAGAGATGCCAGAGATTCATGGTGCCTGACATTTCTTTAAATGCTCCTGGTGGTTAAGTGCTTCTCAAATGCTGGGCATGGCAAGAAAAGCCTTCCCAAAATTCACAGCTGCTGAAAACTATTAAAAGATGTTTAGAAAAAACAGTACAAAATTTTAGGAAAACATTAACACTGCAGTAAATTCTCAAACAGTCCGGTGCTGACAAAAGAGCTAGAGAATAAATTAAAAAAAAAAAAAA